>CM042262.1:15355762-15630762 GCA_023566225.1 Romanogobio albipinnatus | reverse complement strand
GTGTGTGTGTGTGTGTGTGTGTGTGTGTGTGTGTGTGTGTGTGTGTGTGTGTGTGTGTGTGTGTGTGTGTGTGTCAAGTTTGTGTATTCCAACCAACAGCCCCCACTCAGAAATACAGTGTAAATATGTAATAAATAATGGCATAATGAAAATCTAAAAAAGGAAAATGGGTTCGAGTTTAGGAGCATGATTAAGGGATAGAACATTTTATATATAATAGCTCAATAAAAAGAAAAAAACATTAGAAGTCAGGGAAAAGTACCTATCATGATGAAAAACAATTGTGTGAGAGAGAGCGAGAGAGAGAGAGAGAGAGAGAGAGAGAGAGAGAGAGAGAGAGAGAGAGAGAGAGAGTTGAGTGTGCTGCAGAATCCTCTCAGGTGCCGCAGGAAGGCAGCAGCTCCTGAGGGTTTTGGGCTAGATTGATTTCTGTTTCCCTAATGAGGAGACTGACTGACACACATACACACGGACACACACATACACTCACCAACATCTAGACTCATATGAGCTTGTCCTGATTGTCATGTTTTGTCATGATTCTAATTAATTTGTAAGAAATCAATGTTATTGCCTCCTTTCTACATTTAGAAGGGACTGAAAGCTCAATGAGTCTGGAAAAAATGGCGATTCGAGACATGTGAATTCCTTAAAGGAGTTTTGTGTCATTTCTGACTGTATGTGATTTCCTGCTGTGTTTTGTGTTTCAGAGCGGTAACAGAAAGCATTAATCAACTCATCACACTGTGTACCCAGCAGGCACCAGGACAAAAAGAGTGTGATAATGCTCTCAGAGAACTCGAGGTACTTGAACAAACACTCAGTCTCTCAAAAGTGTAATGTTAAATGTTATATTTGATATGTTTTTTGGTGAAGTTATCATGATAATGCACTTCTATGAAAGTAAAGATTAAAATGATATATATAATGGTTTTTTTTGTTGTTGTTTTTTTGTATGAGCTGTGCGCGATGAGATGGCCTGTTAGATCTTCTACGGTGGTCTTATTCATATACAATCTACATTAGATCATATTTGGTCACAGATTAAAAACAGCTGTTTGTGTGATGCCTCTGTGAAACATTAAAATATGCCGTCCACAGGTCAATAATAGTCAAAAATGGGGTCGATTGGGCGTCTGTGAACGATCAGAATGTGTCTCTCCAATAATCATTTTGAAATGGGTTTTTTTTCGAAAAACAAAATCTCTCTCTCCCACATACATACAGGCTGTGCGAGGACTGTTGGACAATCCCAATGAGCCAGTCAGTGATCTCTCCTATTTTGACTGCATTGAGAGCGTTATGGAGAATTCCAAGGTAAAGAATCCGTCACAACATTCCAGAATTATATAAAGATCTTTTTCATTCCAAACGTTAACACCTCTCTCCGTCTGATTGAACAGGTTCTCGGGGAGTCCATGGCTGGAATCTCACAGCACTGCAAGACGGGAAACGTGCTAGCGTTCGGGGATTGCGTGGGTGTGGCGTCCAAAGCGCTGTGTGGGTTGACTGAGGCGGCGGGACAGGTGAGCTTTTGGCCTGGTAGTGTCTGATACTGCTCCCAAAATGCACTTACAACATTGTGCTTTAAAAATGCTTTTACAAATTCAATAGTTAAGCTTTACCAACATAATTGGATGTTATTAAAAAATAATCTACAGCGGGCTAAATTTTATCCATCAGGATCAGACCTTGAAAAGTAAGATGTGGTGCTATTGGTTAATTTTTGCTGTCCAAAACTAACATTTAAGAATAATTTACAGTACACAAATGAATCATGCACAGTAAGGGATTTTTATAATATAATAAAATAATAGTAAAATAATAAATAAAATTGAAAATCGAAAAGTACTTTACAGTGTTTTTGTCCACGCTGCATTGTTTGTGTCAGCAGAGAAGCTAATTGTTGATGTAAGATTATGAAAAAAAAAGTACAGAACAAATTAATCTTGCACAATAAGGAAATTGTATAATATAATATAAAAATGTAAATAATAGTTAAAAAAAATCAAAAATAAAATGTAAGCTGTGGTGGTATTGGTTGATAATATTTTTCACTGTCCATGTTGGTTTTGTCAGCAGAAAAGTTGTTTCAGAGGTGGAATTTTTTGTTAAATGTTGACGTATGATTGTGAAAAACAAACATTTAATTTGAGTTTTTTAATATTTACAGTTAAATATAAGATGTGAACTATAAGAGAAATGTATAATATAATAATTCTTAGTAATCAAATAATTAAACAAATATAAATAAATTAAAAGACAATAAATTTTTTGTGCCTTTCTTTATATTTCTTCAGGCCTCCTATTTGGTAGGAGTCTCAGATCCCAACAGCCAATCAGGTCATCAGGGATTGGTCGATCCCATTCAGTTTGCAAGAGCCAATCAGGCGATTCAGATGGCCTGCCAGAATCTGGTGGACCCGGCCAGCAGCCCCTCCCAGGTGACTGTTTGGCTCTGTAGTATTAAGTTATTTTTTCGGCTTGCATTCTCATCTGTTTTTGTTTGTGTAGGTTCTGTCAGCAGCTACCATTGTTGCAAAGCACACCTCTGCCCTTTGCAACGCCTGTCGTCTGGCGTCTTCCAAAACAGCCAATCCTGTAGCCCGGAGACATTTCGTACAGTCAGCCAAAGAGGTCGCCAATACAACTGCTAACCTTGTAAAAACTATTAAGGTACGGCCTGCAGTTAATTACTAACAGATCATTTGGTACCACAGTAATTGAGAATTGATTGAGTTTTCTGCATTAGCATGAAGACATAAGCTTGGCTGACCATTTGCAAACCATCAATAAGGTTTGCAACTGACCTTTAACCATCAATAAGGCTTTATTTATTTGTATGGGTTGAAGTCTTTTAGCAGATGTGTTCAGTTTCTGCATTGTTTCTCAGGCCTTAGATGGGGATTTCTCAGATGAGAACCGCGAGAGGTGCAGAGTGGCTACAACCCCGCTGATAGAAGCTGTGGATAATCTCTCCACCTTTGCCTCCAACCCTGAGTTTGCCAGCATTCCTGCACAGATAAGCCATGAGGTGATGAAATACGGAATACCACCATATTTCATGTATTATTTATTGTGTGTATGTGTGAGTGTGTGTATGGGAACTCATTTCACAGAATTTTTTTGTGCCAAATTTGGACTCTACGGAATACGGAAGTGAATTAAACTGGAGTCCATCGACTGGCCGCTAGGGACAGGCTCCTTAAGGGAGCAGAATCTCATTGAGCTCCATGTTAAAATGCCCAACTTTACAGCAGAATAAAACATGTTTACAGCCTGGTACAAATTGTGGTTTTGGTCTATACGGCTAATTTTACCCTTCATGACATATGTGAGGGGGGTGCATTTTTGAGTGACAGGTGGATTGCCATTTGTCTGTTGTCTGATAGTCATTACGTCACCTCGGCTCCAGCCACATCCCGCCTCTTTGCCCATTTTCTGTTATCCGGGAGTGACGCGCGGTGCCAAGATGGCAAAAACTCTCTTCAGAAACCTATGGGTGACGTCACGAACACTACGTCCATGTTTTTACAGTCTATGGGAATGAAGCAAGTGACTCTTTATGAGTGAGTCATTTCATTGAATAATTTACTCAACAGATTAGTTCAAAAACACTGATTCATTCAGGAACAAAACAAGCGACTCT
The DNA here is from genome assembly GCA_023566225.1 of Romanogobio albipinnatus. Taxonomy (NCBI): domain Eukaryota; kingdom Metazoa; phylum Chordata; class Actinopteri; order Cypriniformes; family Gobionidae; genus Romanogobio; species Romanogobio albipinnatus. Next base: position 15,627,113 of record CM042262.1, on the reverse strand, counting down.
TTATGAGTGATTCATTGACTAATTTACTCAACCGATTAGTTCAAAAACACTGATTCATTCAGGAATGTAGCAAGTGACTCTTTATGAGTGAGTCATTGAATAATTTACTCAACCGATTAGTTCAAAAACACTGATTCATTCACTGATTCATTCAGGAATAAAGCAAGTGACTCTTTATGAGTGACTCATTGAATAATTTACTCAACCGATTAGTTCAAAAACACTGATTAATTCAGGAACAAAACAAGTTACTCTTTATGAGTGACTCATTGAATAATTTACTCAACCGATTAGTTCAAAAACACTGATTCATTCACTGATTAATTCAGGAATAAAGCAAGTGACTCTTTATGAGTGACTCATTGAATAATTTACTCAACCGATTAGTTCAAAAACACTGATTAATTCAGGAACAAAACAAGTTACTCTTTATGAGTGACTCATTGAATAATTTACTCAACCGATTAGTTCAAAAACACTGATTCATTCACTGATTAATTCAGGAATAAAGCAAGTGACTCTTTATGAGTGACTCATTGAATAATTTACTCAACCGATTAGTTCAAAAACACTGATTAATTCAGGAACAAAACAAGTTACTCTTTATGAGTGACTCATTGAATAATTTACTCAACCGATTAGTTCAAAAACACTGATTCATTCACTGATTAATTCAGGAATAAAGCAAGTGACTCTTTATGAGTGACTCATTGAATAATTTACTCAACCGATTAGTTCAAAAACACTGATTCATTCACTGATTAATTCAGGAATAAAGCAAGTGACTCTTTATGAGTGACTCATTGAATAATTTACTCAACCGATTAGTTCAAAAACACTGATTCATTCAGGAATGTAGCAAGTGACTCTTTATGAGTGAGTCATTGAATAATTTACTCAACCGATTAGTTCAAAAACACTGATTCATTCACTGATTAATTCAGGAATAAAGCAAGTGACTCTTTATGAGTGACTCATTGAATAATTTACTCAACCGATTAGTTCAAAAACACTGATTCATTCACTGATTAATTCAGGAATAAAGCAAGTGACTCTTTATGAGTGACTCATTGAATAATTTACTCAACCGATTAGTTCAAAAACACTGATTCATTCAGGAACAAAACAAGTTGCTCTTTATGAGTGACTCATTGAATAATTTACTCAACCGATTAGTTCAAAAACACTGATTCATTCACTGATTAATTCAGGAATAAAGCAAGTGACTCTTTATGAGTGACTCATTGAATAATTTACTCAACCGATTAGTTCAAAAACACTGATTAATTCAGGAACAAAACAAGTTACTCTTTATGAGTGACTCATTGAATAATTTACTCAACCGATTAGTTCAAAAACACTGATTCATTCACTGATTAATTCAGGAATAAAGCAAGTGACTCTTTATGAGTGACTCATTGAATAATTTACTCAACCCATTAGTTCAAAAACACTGATTCATTCAGGAACAAAACAAGTGACTCTTTATGAGTGACTCATTGAATAATTTACTCAAACAATTCGGTGTTCAAACACTGATTCATTCAGGAATGTAGCAAATGACTGGGTTTACTCAAATGATTTTTTCAAAAACACTAAATTTATTCAGGAATGAAATTAGTGACACTTTTTTGAGTCATTTACTTAATCAAACTTTTTTCAAAAACACTGATTTATTCAGGAACAAAACAAGTGACTGTATTAATGAATGAGACTGAATCATTCACTGAAACATTTTGTTCAAAAATGTTTATTTATTCAGGAAAGAAACTCCACAACTGTGGGTTGCTCAGAGACACACAACTGTTTTTTTTTTTCTGGAACCATTTTCACTATCGAAACAAAAACAAAGTAACTGGTAATATTGTGATTAAAATGAAAATCTTATTTTTAACTTCACTTGTACTGTATTTCTTTGTGTAATGAAGTATGGTAAACTGTGCCTACCTGAAGAACTAGGTGACTCCTCTGTCTTTGAAATATTGCCTGTAATATTGTGCCAAAATAAAGTGGTTTCTCTCCGTTCACTGACTGTTTGCCACTAGACCCACAGGAAGTCTTAAAGGTCAGTCAGTGTGGATTTAAAATGTTTTTCAAACACAAGTCCTTGACAATTTAATCACCTCAGTCCATTTCTGGGGTTTGTGGGACTTTGATTCTGCTCTTACAACAGCTTCTTGGATGTTTTTAGCATCTTGTTAATTGGTAATAAAATGATTTAAGACTGGAAAAGTTTTTATCAATATTCGATTATGTGAAGTGATTGATCACATTTGATATTTGATTGATTGCATTTGATGTTTTGTTTTTTGAGGGAAGGTGATAAAATAAAAAACAAAACATATATTTAAATAATATTTTTGAAATAGTTTAATATTATGAATAAATTAAAAGAATATTTTATTTGCTACATTTTGGTTGATATTTTTCCTTTATATATGGTACACACATTTTTTCGGAATTTAAAATTAACATTGTTAACTGAATTGTATTTCTTTCCAATCCCTATTGGGTCAGGAACATTCAGGAACAAAACAAGTGACTGTTTTAATGAGTGAGTCACTGAATCATTTACTCAAACAATTTGTTTAAAAACACTGATTCATTCAGGAACAAAATTAGTGACTCTTTATGAGTGAGTCATTTATTAATTGACTTAACTTATTAGTTTAAAAACACTGATTCATTCAGGAACTAAACAAGTGACTCTTTATGAGTGAGTAATTTATTAATTGACTTAACTTATTAGTTTAAAAACACTGATTCATTCAGGAACGAAACAAGTGACTCTTTATGAGTGAGTCATTTAATTATTTTCTCAACCAATTAGTGCAAAAACACTGATTTGTTTAGAAATGAAGCAAGTGACTCTTTATGAGTGAGTCATTTAATTATTTACTCAACCAATTAGTTCAAAAACACTGATTCCTTTAGGAATGAAGCAAGTGACTCTTTATCAGTGAGTCATTGAATGATTTACTCATCCAATTTGTTCAAACATACTGATTCATTCAAGAATGTAGCAAGTGACTCTTTATGAGTCATTGAATGATTTACTCAACCAATTTGTTCAAACATACTGATTCATTCAGGAACGAAACAAGTGACTCTTTATGAGTGAGTCATTTAATTATTTACTCAACCAATTTGTTCAAAAACACTGATTAATTCTAGAATGTAGCATGTGACTCTTTATGAGTCATTGAATGATTCACTCAACCAATTTGTTCAAACATACTGATTCATTCAAGAATGTAGCAAGTGACTCTTTATGAGTCATTGAATGATTTACTCAACCAATTTGTTCAAACATACTGATTCATTCAGGAACGAAACAAGTGACTTTTTATGAGTGAGTCATTGAATCATTTACTCAACCAATTTGTTCAAACATACTGATTCATTCAGGAACGAAACAAGTGACTCTTTATGAGTGAGTCATTGAATTATTTACTCAACCAATTTGTTCAAAAACACTGATTCATTCTAGAATGTAGCATGTGACTCTTTATGAGTCATTGAATGATTCACTCAACGAATTTGTTCAAACATACTGATTCATTTAGGAATATTTATGAATGAGTTATAGAATCATTCACTCAAACATTTTGTTCAAAAAGGTTATATTTAATCAATGAATATTATATTTGTGAAATGTTGACTTTATATAGGTTACATACATTTTTACGAGATTTTAAAAACAAATGAATTAAATAACACTGTAAACTGAATGTATTTCTCCTTAATCGCAGGGTTCAGCTGCCCAGGAGCCAATCCTTCGCTCGGCTCGCTCAATGCTGGACAGCTCCACCCACTTATTAGAGACCGCCCGCTCACTTATCATTAATCCCAAAGATCCTCCCACCTGGTCCATCTTGGCAGGCCATTCCCGGACCGTGTCGGACTCCATCAAGAGCCTCATCACGTCCATCAGGTCGGTATCACACAAATAAAGACCTGATTCAGCAGTTGAGAATGATGCTTGTGACCGGTTTGGCGAATGTGAAAAGCTTGCAGCGGCCTCAGTCTTCATCAGGTGTTAAATAGTGATAATACTAGTAAAAGATAAGGTATAGTTCAAACTTCTTGATTAAATCACTCAAGCAAAAGTTATTAACAGTAGCAGCTGTTCAGTCCACACACACACTCTCCTTCTCTTCTCAAATCTTCCCTCACACATGAGTCTGTTCTTCTCATTACAGCTCCAGGGGATACAGCTCCAGTAATATTACCAACAACCAATGAAATGAAAAACCAGAGAGTGCGTTATAAACTAAACAAATCAATATAGAAATAATTAGATGATATATTGAATTGAAAAGTAAAAGAACAATTAAGCAAATCAAACACAAAATTCTCACATTAATTAACGCCTCAATTTCACCTCTGTTATATTTAGTATTAATTTTATTTATTTAAAGGGGTGGTAAACCACGATTTCACTTTTCTAACTTTAGCTAGTGTGTAATGTTGCTGTTTGAGCATAAACAACATCTTCAAAGTTACAACGTTCAAAGTTTAAAGCAAAGGGAGATATTTGCTTTTAAAGAAATCGATTTCTAAGGACTACAGCAAACGGCCGCTAGGGACTACTACACATTCCTCCAGGGTTGCTGACATCACCAGCCCCAATATTTACATAAACCCCTCCTCCGAGAATATGAAATAAGGAGGGGAGACGCCATTTTGTATCACCGCAGGGAAGCGTTGTTGTGGTATAGTTAGTAGGCTGGAGTGTTGTTGCTAATGCCGACGAAACGCTGTTATTTTCATCCGGATTGCAGGTCCACTTTCTTCAGCCTTCCTAGGGACGGGGCAGCGTTGCAGTGCGTTTAACATACAACGTCATATTCATGTGTGTATGAGACATGAGGGGAACACGATCGCATTTGCATCGGATATATGCTGCCCATCACAAATCAAAGAACGAGACAGACAGGGGTCGGAGGAGAAGATCGGAAAATGTGACATAATGGACAATATTCATCTGTATTTGCAATACATGAGCCTTCAGCTGCACGAGTTCAGCTGCACGAGACAGGCGGGCACGCGCGGCTACCGCGGCACATCTCGCGGAGGAAAGCTTCCACAATCTTCGCGAGTACGGGCTACAACCTGTAAGTGTGATTTATTTTTCGTCGAAGTGTTTTCCTGTAATAGTTCGTGTTGTTAATTGTAGCCTACGTTGTAGCAAGGAAGTAAACATGACAGCGCTGTTTGGCTCTGCAAACCAGTTTGTTAAATGCTCATTCATACTTAACGTTATCTGACAAACCCCTAACGCTACAAACTGTTTAAAATCTCAACAGCGAACTTGGCATTAGTGTAAATGATTCTTTGATTAGAGCTTTTATGTATTGTTTATCTACAGGCATGCTAAACATGCTTCTGTGTTTGTACTAGCAATGTTTAGTGTCCGTTCTTGCGACAGATATTTGGCAAATCGTTCTAAAAATACAAAAGTAACAGTGCCATTCAGTAGCGATCACTATAGATCCGCAGTCTTTACTCTTGAGGACTGAACAGGTTCTGCTCGATCATCTTCACTAAAATTGTCTGGGTCTGATTCGGGCTCTTGGTATGGTTTTATTGACGCTAGCGTACACAAAGCCTGAGGCTACCGGTAAAGGTAAGGGGCGTGACGCTTTTGAGAAACGTGTACTAGGCGGTTAGCGAATCACAGCACACTGGACCAGCTAACCAATCAGAGCCCATTGCGTATTTTTGAGGGACTGGCTTCATACAACCCAGAAACCATCAGACCGTTTTTACAAGGAGGGACAGAGCAGTGTAGAATAAAGGTAAAATATATGAAAAATACTGCATTTTTTTAAAAACGAAGCATGAACACATGTTACAGTGCACCCCACAAACACAATCAAGCCTTCGAAAGAGTGTGCTTTACCACCCCTTTAAATTACTTTTATATTATTTATTCATTGGTGTGTGTTTCCAGATATGGATCATATTTTGTTTAGGCTTACTTAAAAACCTAGTTCTTAGACATACACTATTGTTCAATAGTTTGGGGTCAGTAGGATTTCTTTATTTTATTTTTATTTTTTTATTATTATTATTATTATTATTATTATTATTAGGAAATTAGCAAAAAATGCATTCAATTAATTAAAAGTGACTAATGACATAATGTTGTTAAAATATTTCTATTTAAAATAAATACAGTTTTTTTCTATTCATCAAAGATTCCTTTAAAAATATATCCCAATTTCTAAAAAAATATGTTGTGCTTTTTATTTAATTGTCATTTAACCAACATTTATTATTATTATTATTATTATTATTATTATTATTATTATGGTTTTTTTTTTAAATTGCTGTTGTTTGAATTCCTCCCTCCTCTCCGCTTACCAGATTTTGTTTGAATTCAGTTAACAGTGACCATAAGAAAATAGAAACAGGACATCTTCGCGGGCAACCCCCAGCTCGCCGACGATCCGGCCGGGTCCGGTGACGAAGACGACGTGGGCCTTCTCTGGGTCTCAGAGGACAAGGAGGTCATCCCGCATTCTGGTATTCGCCAGGCCAGCGGCTCCACAGAGTGCCACTGACCAGGAGAGGGATATTTATGACGGGAAAGTGCTGGAAGCTCCCCTTGGCCCGAGGAAACAACTTTTTCCCGTTCTTCCAGCGTGCGCTAAGCACATGAGGCACTACTGGAGCGACCCGCTTGACTTTAAACAAGGTCTCGCGGGTCTGGAGGTTAAGGATATGGCTGCTCTCGGCATGGGCGAACCGCCTGCTATTGAGCCCTCCATCGCCAGGCACCTCAACCCAGTCCAAGGAGGGCTCCTCGCCCCTCCTAAGCCGGCCCTTCCTAACGGCCCTTCCGGCCCTTCCTAACCGTTTTTCTGCTTCGGTGCACCAGGCCGCTTATAAATCCTCGGCCTTGGCTGTGAGGGCCCTGAACGTCTCTTCCCTCCTCTCCGCTTACCAGGCGGAGATTCTGGACGACCTGGGCCAGCAGCTTGGACAAGGGATCTCCTTCCCCTACACTATGGTAGGAGATCATCACGGTTAATGATCTCGTTCTCCGTATCGCTTGTCAGGCCGGCCAAACCTCTGGGCGCTCCATGGCGCTTTCCGTAGTAGGAGAGCGCGCGCTCTGGCTCAACCTTTCGGGCCTCCCGGATAGCGAAAAAAGATGCCATGCGTCCACTCCGAGGGGTGCGTCCAAGTCCTTTAGCGAGAATGGACAATGGCTGTTTTCGCGCGAGGCGAATAGATCTACGGACGCCTGTCCGAATCTCATCCATATCATGTCTACCATCTGAGGGTGCAGATGCCAATCTCCGAAGAGCGAGTTCCCCCTCGATAGAAGATCTGCGCCTCTATTCAGAATCCCTGGAACATGAGTCGCGTGTAACAACAGAAAAAATCGCCTGCTCCATACCAACAGCTTGTAAGCTAGAGCATGAAGTTTCGAAGAGCGCACGCCGCCTTGACGGTTGATATAAGCCACTGCCGTGGTATTGTCGCAGCGTACGAGCACATGATGTCCCTGCAGACAAGGCAGAAAATGATTCAGAGCCTTCCAAATGGTCAGAAGCTCTAAATAATTGATGTGCTCTAAACGTAGCTCCGGTGCCTGGAGCTGTCCGCTTTTCACCCTCCTCCGCGGAGGATCAAAGGTTGAATGCCCTGTGTCCGGTCCGTGCGTTAGCTAGGACCAGCGTGTTTCAGAAGAGTGACCAACTCTTTGTTTCATGGGCTCCTCCCCACAAAGGGGATCCCCTGTCTAAGCAATGCCTTTCACACTGGCTTGTGGACGCTATTATTTTTGCTTACGATTCAAAGGGAGTGCAATCCCCAGGGAACATCAGAGCTCATTCCACGAGGGGCTTGGCCGCCTCTTGGGCTCTGTTCAGGGGAGTATCACTGCAGGATATCTGCTCTGCTGCCAGTTGTGCTTCTCCCCATACGTTTGTGCATTACTATAGGCTGGATGTCACCAGAACCTCGGTAGCACATTCGGTCTTGGGGGTGGGGTCTTCCTAACCCTGCCTTCTTTTGTGTGTGCCACACATATGTTTCATGTCCTGCTTCACACCACAGTTACGCGTGTGCGTCGGTGTGGTGGGTTCATGATTATGAGACGTGTCAAGCACCGCCCCCTCAGGGTGACCGTCTTTTTCTGGCTAATAGGACCTCACTGTGAGTATATTGGGCAACCGGGGAACTGTCCATGTCCCATAGGTGGATCTCGAACACGAGATGATGAAAGAGAACAATAGGTTACTGTCGTAACCCCGGTTCTCTGAAACATCGAGTGGAGAGATCCACCAGCTTTGCCCCGCTTGCTGCACGAGAAGCGAATATACTTACTGATGTACAGTAGCGCATGCAGACTATATATGCTCGTAGGTAAGGGGTGGGGCCTTACTGGGCATTGGCTGCGCGCTCCTGCTTGTCTTGTCAGACTTGGTGCAATTGGATGCTTCTGCAGAGGTCAGGTACGGATGCCCTTCCCATAGGTGGATCTCTCCACTCGATGTTTCAGAGAACCGGGGTTACGACAGTAACCTATTGTTCTGTACTTGGAACTGACATACCATGAGCCTCAAACACCATTGTTTCTTCCTTCATATGTAAATCTTGTGCATGAAAAAGACCACTGAAAAACAGGCGAATCCCAAAATAACACAGACTGTGATGTAACAGTCGGGATCATTAATATTAACGCCCCCAAAATTTGCATATACCAGCCCATGTTCAAGGCCAGGCAGTATTAACGTGGACCTGCACATCCGAATCATTAGAAGTTCTGCTGGTATTGTGAAGAAGCAAGCAAGGACGATAGCGAAAATGGCAGATCATGGATATAAATGTTATGTTCCAGGCTGTGCAGGGGATGTGAGCACTTTTCATACCCTTCCCACAGAACAGAACTGTCAAACAGGCATGGTTGATGTTTATCTATAACAGGATACCGTAACAATTTAATTCAAAGTTGTTGGTTTGCTCTGACTAGTGTTCATTTCGTTAACGAAAATATGACGCAAAATGTTCGTTGACGACCTTTTTTTCCATGACTAAAACAAGACGGGATAACAAAAACTTGACGAAAAGTCTTTGGTTTTGTCCGGAGGGGAAAGAAGAGCGTTTGAACGTTCATGCTTGCGGTTGCCAGATTTCAATCATTTAAATCCTCCAATCAGAGCTTTTCTGTTAAAAAAACACGCATTTAATCTGGCAACCATGTGCACACTCTCTCTCTCTCTCTCTCTCTCTCTCTCTCTCTCTCTCTCTCTCTCTCTCTCTCTCTCTCTCTCTCAAGTAAGCTGCATTTCAGCAATCTCCATTTGAGATTTTCTGCTTAAAGTGTCATTCAGGTGGTCTGTGTTCTGTCACGACTCACAAGCCTCTTGTGCTGTTTGCAATTGTGTTTGCTGAATAACTGCACTTGTGTGAGCTATTTAAATGAGCCTTGCTGTGAAACAGCCAATCAGAGCGGGGCTCAACATTATTATTCATGACCCTTCCAAAGGTAACAGCCTATTTCATTCTAGGGATAAATCATGTAAAACCGTATCTGAAGTATTTTTGCCCTTACCTAAGCCACATACCTTCTATGTAGATATCACAGAACAATTTAAAATATTGTATCATTGCATTCTATAGCACTTTTAAAGCAGAACTAGATTTTTCTTCTTCTTCTTCTTCTTCAAAAAAAAAAAAAAAAAAAAAAAAAAGGCAATAGTTTTTTTCCCTCAATAAATGTTTTAAAGGATTTTCTATAAAATATTTTTTTAGCTGAATAACAGACTGTGTCTGCTGTCGCTGAGTTGTATTTTGTGGTAAGTGACTCTTACTGGGTTTCTCTCTCCACTGAGAGTGATGTAGCATGGGGAGACTGAACACAGATCAGACTCTCATCCACTCTTCTGCTCTGAGTGCACTCAGACGATCTGATCTGAGATCAGCGACTGTGAAGGGCTTGACTGTAACACTCTCAGCAGTAGCAGGAACAGCGGCTGGGCTCGCTGCCCACCTGGCTGCCCTCCACATACTGTCCTCCCAGATCAACCAATCAGAGCTGGAGCTCAGCCAGCCCTGTGTGTGTGTGTGAGCAAAAACGCCCACGTCTGCGCTGACTCTCCTGTTTTATGATGCTGTAATGTACAATATCGGATTTAGTTGAGAAACCTAATTCAATTAAACTGAAAGATACCCCATAGCAACCTCGTCTCTTCTGTTGTCATAGGGACAAGGCCCCTGGGCAGCGGGAGTGTGACCAGTCCATCGACAGCATCAACAAGAGCATCAGGGACATTGAGCAGGTGTCCCTCGCCGCCGTGGGTCAGAGTCTGCCCCGCAGAGACGACATCTCCCTCGAGGTAAACCAATAAAATGTCTAATACCTGCCATCACTTTATAGTGACATTGTTTCATTAATGTTGCTCTGGTACAGTGTTACTTTCTGTTATGTCTACAGCAGCTGGTATTGTGAAGCCAAGCATTATGAATCAGCGGAGGACTAGAAATGATGCTTAATTTTTTTAATGAATTATTAGTGTATTTATTTACAAATAAAAATGTGAATAAATAATTTGCTTTTCAAATTAACAAAGACATTTAAATCTATTTATTACATGTTGTTTAAAAGTGTAGTAAAATGTGTAATTTTAATAGTTTACTTTTTTAAATAATTTTAAATGAAACATTTAAATAGCATTTTTATAAATGCTATAAATTGCTTTTTTTATCCATTTAAAAAACAAAACAAACAAAAATTATTAAAAATTAGTATTATTTTATTTATTTTAAGTATTATTTTACTACTACTATTCTTTAACTACATTTTTAAACACGAATTAAGTAAACTATTTAAAATGTTGTTTTATTTGTCCATTTGAGAAGTAATATTTACTTACATTTTTGATTAACGAATAAAACAATAATTGATTAATTTTATTTTTGACACCCCTAGTTCTTCATTCTATATATATCAGCTTCTGTGTTATTTTAGTGTTATTTATATAATTTTATAGTGTTCATATTTTGAATGAGCTTTTATCTTTATAATTTCACTTTCTTAAATTTTAATTTAAGTTTTAGTAATTGTGTTATATGCTATTGACATTTTTAAAATATTTTTTTACATTTCTATTTAGATTTAGTTTATACTATTATTATAGTTTTCCATTTAGTTTTAGTCATTTTAGTACTTCAACTGTTAATTGCCAAGTTTTTCATGTAATATTTATATTTTATTTATTTAATTTTAACGAATAACTTTTTTTTAACAGTTTTAGCTTTATTTAGCAATAACAACCCTGTTTATATTTGCACCAAATTGCCAAATTGGATTAATAAATATATTTTTTGGGGGGTAAAAATATTGCTGGTGATATTGTTATAAAAGCGGGCCAATTTGTTCCTTTTTGTAGGATTTTATTTTAATATCACTATAGTTTTCATGACCATTTCTACCCTAACAATGATTTTTTTTTTAATACTGAACTTTTAAGAATTAAAAATGTTGATACAGTACCTTTAAGAATATGTAAATAACATCTATTATGATTGGCTGTCCTCCTTGTGGCAGTGTAGTGGAAGTTGTGTAAATCTGAATGTGTCGCTATACATGTGCTGCTTCTGAGCAGGGGGGGGGGGGGGGGGCAGATGCCTACCGTGGAGCACGAGCAGAGTGAGCCTTCTCAGTTCATTCCTTTATGGTGCCAAAGGAATTAATATAAAACACATAAGGCACATTATTATATTTAAGCTCGCCCTCATGGTTTAAGATGCAAATATTTTCAATATTGCGACGTGCCGTTTTTCGGGCGCGTCATTTCCTGTGATAACAAAATGATTAAATAGGCTAAATGAGTAGCCTAAATAAAAAAGAAGGTAAATAAACAAGTATGCAGGTAGGCCTACAAATTTTTTTACAAATCTTGCCCCCCCTAACTCGAGAGTGAAATGTCGCCCATGTTTGGTTTGTGCAAATGCTAATGTGAGACTGTTTCCATTAGGCTTTACAGGAGCAGCTGACCTCTGCCGTGCAGGAGATCGGCCACCTCATTGACCCCATCTCCACTGCAGCGCGAGGGGAAGCAGCTCAGCTCGGACACAAGGTAACAGGGACATGGATCTCAATAGTGGAACCACAAATAATGTTACCACTGCGGCGAATTCATGGCTGCGTCCGAAAGCTTAGGCAGCTGACTTGTTACCTCAGGCAATGACTTTGCATGCAGCGTTTGCGCATGAAGGTGCTTCGACGAAACTGAACTGGCTGACTTCTGAGGCAGTGTAACCGTTTAATAAGACAACAAAATAGAGTGAGCTTTGGTGAAAACTAGGCAAATCACTAGAAATTACATCAGAAGTGGAAAGCGTTGGTCAAAAGCTTTCATTTACAAACAAACTGACCCCAACTTTCAGACGCCATCTTTATTGTTTTAGCTCAGCTGTCACAGAATGGAACACACCGGATTGTGGGATATCAAAGGCAGCGAAGGATACATCTATGCCGTCTTCAAAAAATCAATCAGCTCTCAGGAGACAGGAAGTGAAGCTAACATTGGATTTGAACCTGCCTTGATGCCTTCCTACCTTGGAATGCAGTGTTTTTAACGCGCTTTTGGACGCAGCCCATGTTTATGCCCAAAGGCTTAATGTGATTTACACATTACGAAATGTTCCTGGATCAACAACCTTGTCTTTCTACATACTTCCATATATTTTGTCTTTTTTTGTGTGTAAATCAAGAATAAACATCATGAATTGATCGCAGTATGACAGCATATCTAAAACTATGTGTGCTAAACTTGGTTTAATTAAATCTGGCTGTTTTTGTTTGGACCAATATTGATGGCTCCTGTCTAAAGTGTTTATCGGATTGCCAATCACATAAATAACTGAAACATAAAGAAGTGTCAGTTCCCTCTATATATCACTCTTGCCTGAAATATATACAGAAAACTGTATGTTTGCATGCCAGATATTCTTAACACGTCTTTTTTTCCCCCCAGGTGACTCAGTTAGCGAGCTACTTTGAGCCAGTGATTGTGGCGTCAGTGGGACTGGCGTCTAAACATGCCGACCACCAGCAGCAGATGAACATACTAGACCAAACCAAAACCCTGTTTGAATCTGCACTACAGATGCTCTACGCTGCCAAAGAGGGCGGAGGAAACCCTAAGGTACGACACGTGGACAACAACAACAGAGGAAATGTCATGTTCTGAAGACATCTGTAAATTTGCAACTTGTAGCTTCCAATGGGACATTCACAGAGCTTCTGGTTGGAAAGAACTGGTGCTAATGGGTCTATACTGGTCATCTTTATCAGCCACTAACTTTGTTTTTCTGCTTGCAGGCGACTCACACCCATGATGCCATAGCCGAAGCAGCCCAGCTGATGAAGGAGGCAGTTGATGACATCATGGTGACCTTAAACGAGGCAGCCAGTGAGGGGGGGATGGTGGGCGGCATGGTGGAGTCCATCGCTGAGTCCATCGGACGGGTTAGTGACTCTATAACTCTATAAAACAAATGTATCAAACGGTTTAATGATCATTATAAATAAACGTCAGAACATGATTAACCAAATAAGATAGTGTGAAAGTTTATTTTTTTTTATTTCAGTGGTTATAGGCAAATGCAGGTGCGATTTGAGAGTCATTTATTTATACATTATTTACATACTACACAAAAAATATGTTAACATTTTATAAATTAGTATGTATATACACAGTGGCATGAAAAAGTATGTGCTTGCAGAATCTGTGAAAATGGGAATCATTTTAACTAAATAAGAGGGATCATACAAAATGCATGTTATTTTTTATTTAGTACTGTCCTGAATAAGATATTTTACATACAATTTTTTTTACATATAGTCCACAAGACAAAAAATAGCTGAATTTATTCAAATAACCCTGATAAAAAGTTTATGAACCATTGATTATCAGTGCTGTGTCGTTCCCTGGATGATCCACGGCTGTTTTTTGTTTTGTGATGGTTGTTCACGAGTCCCTTGTTTGTCCTGAGCAGTTAAACTGCCCAATGTTCTTCAGAAAAATCCTGCAGGTTGCACATTCTTCAGTTTTCCAGCCTCTTTTTCATATTTGAACCCTCTCCAGCAATGACTGTATGATTTTAAGATCCATCTTTTCACACTGAGGAAAATTGAGGGACTCAAACACAACTACTAAAAAAAGGTTCAAACATTCACTGATGCTCCAGAAGGAAACACAATGCATTAAGAGCTGGGAGGTGAAAACTTTTGAACAGGATGAAGATGTCCAAATTTTTCTTATTTTGTTTAAATATAATTTTTTTTCATTTAATACTGCCCTTCAGAAGCAACAGAAGATACTTGCATGTTTCCCGGAAGACAAATTAAGTACAATTTACCTTGATTTTCAAATTCAATAGGTTTTCACCCCCCGGCTCTTAATGCATTGTTTCCTAGGACCTTGAGATGCTTCTTACGGAGCCACTCCTTAGTTGCCCTAGCTGTGTGTTTCGGGTCATTGTCATGCTGAAAGACCCAGCCACGACCCATCTTCAATGCTCTTACTGAGGGAAGGAGGTTGTTGGCCAAGATCTTGCGATACATGGCCCCATCCATCCTCCCCTCAATACGGTGCGGCCGTCCTGTCCCCTTTGCAGAAAAGCATCCCCAAAGAATGATGTTTCCACCTCCATGCTTCACGGTTGGGATGGTGTTCTTGGGGTTGTACTCATCCTTCTTCTTCCTCCAAACACGGCGAGTGGAGTTTAGACCAAAAATCTCTATTTTCATCTCATCAGACCACATGACCTTCTCCGATTCCTCCTCTGGATCATCCAGATGGTCATTGGCAAACCTTAGACGGGCCTGGACATGTGCTGAGCAAGGGGACCTTGCGTGCGGTGCAGGATTTTAATCCATGACGGCGTAGTGTTTTACTAATGGGTTTCTTTGAGACTGTGGTCCCAGCTTTCATCAGGTCATTGACCAGGTCCTGCCGTGTAGTTCTGGGCTGATCTCTCACCTTCCTCATGATCATTGATGCCCCGCGAGGTGAGATCTTGCATGGTGCCCCAGACCGTGGGAGATTGACCGTCATCTTGAACTTCTTCCATTTTCTAATAATTGCACCAACAGTTGTGGCCTTCTAACCAAGCTGCTTGCCTATTGTCCTGTAGCCCATCCCAGCCTTCTGCAGGTCTACAATTGTATCCCTGATGTCCTTACACAGCTCTCTGGTCTTGGCCATTGTGGAGAGGTTGGAGTCTGCTTGATTGAGTGTGTAGACAGGCAGGGCCGTCGCAAGGGGGGTGCGAGGCCCTGTGCGAAGTTGACATTCGAGGCCCTCTATATTGATTTGCGCGCGTGTATGCGGCCGGGTATTGCTATAGTAACGAACCGAACTTTCGCATATCTGATCAAAAGTGGTTTGACCTATTTCAGATGCTGCAATTAGAATTTAAAATGGACTGAGTAAAACTCTATACAATCTTGACGTGTGTGATAGGCTATTGTGCTCACTGACATGCAGCATGCACGGTCACTCACACGCTCATAACAATTGTAAGATCTACTGCATAATGATAACCTAAGAACAACAATAATAATACTAATAAAGCAATTAAAGGATTAAAAGCGATCTAAGGGAATAACTAGCCTAAATATGAACGGTATGAAGAAACATTCACACTTATTCGTCTAATAGTGAAAACGCAAACGTTTCTTGTCACATTAATTTATGATTTACATGACTTATAACGCATAATTTCATTTCAAGACGGCTAAATTTCATAGAAAGTTGAGTAGTTTGCATCACTAGATAGTCTATTACTGTTGGTCGCTGAACATTTCTATCGTAAAACAGTTGTCAGCTCAGCTCAGTACAAGCATCTCTCCACGAACTCTCGTTGCGTTGTGGTTGACTGACAGCAAGACCCGCCTTCTTTGATTTGATTGGCCACCTCACTCATTCTGTCTCTTAGAACGGTGAAGCAGACTAGACTAAAACTTTTTAGTCATTCTAACAAACAGATTTACTCATTCAACACTAAAGCGGGAGCTCGTCTCTCAGCTCTCATAAACAGTCTCTCTGACAGCGCGCAGAGTTGGCTGTCTTTGCTTACTGTGCTTTAACGCTTTAACATCACCTGTGTTTAAACTACAATGCTAAAAAACGCATGAAAACGTCAAGCTTTCGTGACCGCGCAGCACAGCCCGACACGTCACATGAGCGTAACTGCAATAGAGACATATTAACTTTAGTCCAAAATCGTTACCTACGTCGTGTCTACCGTCATATCGCTCACCCCATACGCCGGATTATATATATATATATATATATATATATATAGTTTTAGTCCACGACCACTTGTTATATTTATGCCCCACCTTGAACTTCTTGTTGTTGCAACCCGGCAGCCTGATTATTCTCCGTGATTGTGTTGGTTGTGCTGCTTGTAGTCGCAATATTGGCATTGACAAATTTATCTAGCGATCCTCTCAGTGACTTCTGAAATTCTTCTTTCTTTTTAATTCTTTTCCTTTTCTCACCAACCGACTCGTGTTTACGAAATCGGTCGCGCTCTCGTGCAGCACCCGACATTTTTTCATATCGAAATTTGAAAAATAACAATAATAATTTGCTGATTTTTTTTTCACGTGGCCTTGATTATGCATTATTGAGAGACAGTAGGGATTGTATTTATTATCGATGTTGGGTGGAAAAACTGTAATTAAAAAATAGACATAAACTTCATAAAATGCAGGCCAGGCGCGAGGCCCTCTAGAGGCGCGAGGCCCTGTGCGGTCGCACACTTGGCACAGCCCTTGCGACGGTACTGTAGACAGGTGTCTTTTATACAGGTAATAAGTTCAAACAGATGCAGTTAATACAGGTAATGAGTGGAGAACAGGAGGGCTTCTTAAAGAAAAATGAACAGGTCTGTGAGAGCCGGAATTCTTACTGGTTGGTAGGTGATCAAATGCTTATGTCATGCAATAAAATGCAAATTAATTATTTAAAAATCATACAATGTGATTTATACTGGATTTTTGTCACAGTTGAGAGACCTCTACATGATTTGTAAGTAGAAAAACCTGCAAAATAAGTAGTGTATCAAATACTTGTTCTCCCCACTGTGTATGTATATGTATATGTGTATATATATATTATATATTTATATTTGTTTTGTTTTGATTGATCATTCATGTTCAGATATTTTGTATAATGGCTGCTAAACTGTATAATTTAAATTGATATACATATATATATAACTTTTTCATACCATTAATGTCTATAAATTTTTTTTTTAAAAATTAATATTACAAATTTAAATGAAAAGAAAAAGTTTAAAAGAACTAAAAGGGAAAATGTTTTGGTGACATTTTTATGTTTATGTTTTTGTGACATAAAGAAAATACTCTCAAATCTCACATGCATTTGCGTATATCCACTGAAATTCAAAAAACACTTTTCCCACAGTCTTATTTGGATAACCATGTTCAGAATGATGTTTATGTATAATCACCAATAAACTGTATAATTGTATACAAATAATTAATATATATTAATAAATACATTTAATATTTATAAAATATAATATTTATATTATATTAACTTTTTTAATCTGTAAATTAAATATACAGTATATATAATTATAATTATTTATTTATTTTCTCATCAAAGTCATCTCTAGCTGGCACTCTCATATGTAAATGTGTCACAGATATAACAGCTGTCTCTGTATCTCATCATTAGACTGAATTGGCACAACATCTCTATTTATCATCTCTGCATGTATGCGGTCTTTCATTATACTGTCATGACTCACGGTGGAAGACAATGGCAGTAGTCAATTGAATATCTGCACTCTGATCATTTTCTGCGGGAATGATCACAACATCATGCACATGAAGCACGTGAAGACTGTCATTTGTATTAGGACTCGATCCAGCATTACATCACCGTTATCTGGGTCTCTTCATTTCCCAGATGGATGATGGAACTCCGCCGGAGCCTGACGGCACTTTTGTGGATTACCAGACCACCATGGTGAAGTTTTCAAAAGCCATCGCCATTACTGCGCAGGAAATGGTTAGGATTTTGCTCACTCAAAATGCTTCCACATCCTCTCACATACATACCACCATGCTTATATCACCTTGTGTTCTGTTATGTGACCCTAGATGACGAAGTCAGTGACCTGTCCGGAGGAGCTGGGTGGATTGGCGTCTCAGGTGACGGTGGATTACAGCCAGCTGGCACAACAAGGCCGTCTGGCAGCTGCCACTGCTGAGCCAGAGGAGGTGAGGATCCGTCCAGCAAGTGCGTCTGTGCGATCTGAGAAATTCTCATTTACACACACGATAATACACACACAGATGGCCTAAACCTCACACAAATTCTAGAAGGAACAGATCATCTAAAACTGAAACTGAATTGGCTCAGCTGAGCTTGTACGGTTTTCTTTCTTCTGTAGAACACAAAAAGAGATGTTTAGAACTGCAGAATGCTCTTTTCCATACAATGAAAGTCCCATTGAACTTTAAAAAACACCCTAAAATATCACACATTTCCATATGACTTGTGCACTATATTATTATTATTATTATTATTATTATTATTATTATTATTATTATTATTGAATAAATGTAAAAAATAAAAATAAAAAGTTTAGACCAACACAGTTAAAATTATAATATTTATTTTTATTTATGTATTTTTATAACATACAGAAAATTATAAAAAAAATATATAAAATTATGAATATAAGTGGTCAATCGATAAAAAAATAATTAATCACACATTTTTCTGCAATTAAGCGCACCTCAAATAAAAGTTTTTTTATATATATTTTTAAATTGTAATAATTTCATATTTAATCTCCAAATTAATGTAGAAACAACATACAGTTATTTTGAATATTTATTCTAACCGGTAGTAAATATACAGAAATTTAATACATTTATCAAACACTTCACAATCTTCACTGCATAAATTATGTAAAATGTAATATAGATTAATCCTTATTAAAGCTACAAAAGTTATTCAGTCAAGAGCAGTGGTTAAAAAAATGGATGCATTTATTTTGTTAACTTAACTAAACTGAAAAAATATCATCTCAAGCATTAACGCATTAATTTTGGCTGCCCTTATATACACTATATTGCCAAAAGTATTGTGACACCCCTCCAAATCATTGAACTCAGGTGTTCCAATCACTTCCATTGCCAAAGATGTATAAAATCAAGCACCTAGGCATGCAGACTGGGAAGATCTGGTCGCTCTCAGGAGCTCAGTGATTTTTCAGGGGTTGTGCTTGGCCCCTTAGTCCAGTGAAAGGAACTCTTAATGCTTCAGCATACCAAGACATTTTGGACAATTTCATGCTCCCAAATATGTGGGAACAGTTTGGGGATGACCCCTTCCTGTTCCTACATGACAAGCAAGATCCATAAAGACGAGCAAATTTGATGTGGAGGGACTGGCCGGCACAGACTCCAGACCTCGACCCAATAAAACACCTTTGGGATGAATTAGAGCGGAGACTGCGAGTCAGGCCTTCTCGTCCAACATCAGTGCCTGACCTCACAAATGCGCTTCTAGAAGAATGGTAAAAAATTCCCATAAACACACTCCTTAACCTTGTAGAAAGCCTTGTGTTACAGCTGCAACTCGATATTAAACTCTACGGATTAAGAATGGAATGTCATGTGCATGTGCATGTTAAGGCAGGCGTCCCAAAACTTTTGGCAGTATAGTGTGTGTATATATTATATGATATCAGAAAACTAATTATTTATCTTAACCATTTAAACAAACAAAAAAAACTAATCAAACCATCTTATTGGCACTTGTACACTATATTGTAAGTTTTCTAAAGCCATTTGATACATTTCTGTGAAGAATCTATCGAAAATTGTCATAATCGACTGAAAATCTTTCGAAAAAGTCACTCACTCTTAAATCTCATCCACATTTGTGTATCATGACCACTTAAATATAATAAAAATAAACAAATTTACACCATGTTATTTAGTGCAAACACACGTGTCTTGGTCACGCATGTATAGCAAACCTTATACTTCCACTTTGCGTGTCATTAAGCCTGCGAACAAAGGTGTAAACACCTGCCGACTTATTTCACACCTTTGCTCTATCCGCATTTGAAAAAAGGAACCCGACACTGGACACGGTAGTCATCAGCTCTCTCTTCGCTAGCGTTTTTGCATAAGTGGCCGTTGCCGTTACCATAGAAACCGTGCACCCCCACAAGCCTTAAAAGCCCGTTGTGATATTCATAATGAAGAGCCGCCCACCCGTGGGTCTGTGTGTCAGGTAATGAACATACAGTGCTGTCGGGCCCCCTCAAAGGCCGTCACAATCACTTCTTAATTATTGGATAGAGCTTTGTTGAACGGAGGCAGTGGCTTTTAGAGCAGACGTCGAGGATGAATACATTCAGATTTAGACCCAGATTCAATCTAACTCGATTGCCAACTCCTTCTTAGACTCCATATCATTGCTGTATTTCCAGGTGGGGTCTCAGATCAAGACTCGGGTGCAGGAGTTGGGTCACGGCTGCATCTACCTGGTACAGAAGGCCGGAGCCCTGCAGATGAGCCCGACAGACAGTTTCTCCAAGAGAGAGCTGATCGAATATGCCCGTGCCGTCACTGAAAAGGTAGGCTTGCTTGCCATTGTGGTAGGCGGTTACTTCTGTATGGTTTTCTGCATTACTTTGTTCTGTTTTAATTAATTTTTTATAGTGCTGTCAAATCTATGAATTGCATCTAACATAAAAGTTTGTAAATATATATGTATATACACACACACATATATTACATATTTAAAATGTTTATGTTAGACGCAATTAATCCCGATTTATCGATTTGACAGCAAGGTATTAAAAAAAGTCACAAACGAATGCCTACAATCAAAGGTTCATGGCGCTTGTATTTAAAGTCTCTTTCTGATTACATTTTTAAAATAATGCTAATTTATTTAATAAATCCCATAAACTTACATTAAAGGAGACCACCCACAACACCCTAGCAACAGCATTGTTACAGTATGTCCTTGCTTCTCTCCAATACACCCTAGCAACCACATAACAACACACTGGCAACCACCCACAACGCCCTAAAAATAGTATAACCACAATCACATAGCAACACTCTGTCAACTACCCGCAACACACTAGCAATCACCCACAACACCCTAGTAATCACATACCCACGACACCCTAGCAACCACATAGCAACACAATGGCAACCACCCACAACATCCTAGCAATCACATAGCAACACCCTGTCAACTACCCGCAACACACTAGCAATCACCCACAACACCCTAGTAATCACATACCCACGACACCCTAGCAACCACATAGCAACACAATGGCAACCACCCACAACATCCTAGCAATCACATAGCAACACCCTGTCAACTACCCGCAACACACTAGCAATCGCCCACAACACCCTAGTAATCACATACCCATGACACCCTAGCAACCACATAGCAACACAATGGCAACCACCCACAACATCCTAGCAATCACATAGAAACACCCTGTCAACTACCCGCAACACACTAGCAACCACCCAAAACACCCTAGTAATAACATACCCACGACATTTGGTTTGCTAGAGTGTTTTGTGTGGTTGCTATGTGATTGCCATTGTGTTGGTATGTGGTTGCTAGGGTGTCGTGGGTATGTGATTACTAGGGTGTTGTGGGTGGTTGCCATTGTGTTGCTATGTGGTTGCTGGGCGTCGTGGTTATGTGATTACTAGGGTGATGTGGGTGGTTGCTAGTGTATTATTATGTGGTTGCTAGTGTGACCACAACACCCTAGCAATCACATAGCAACACAATGGCAACCACCCACAACATCCTAGCAATCACATAGCAACACCCTGTCAACTACCCGCAACACACTAGCAATCACCCACAACACCCTAGCAATCACATACCCACGACACCCTACCAACCACATAGCAACACAATGGCAATCACATAGCAACAACCTGTCGACTACCACTGCACCCTAGCAAACCACATAGCAACCACCTACAACACTCTAGCAAACCACATAGCAACACACTAGCAACCACCTACAACACCCTAGAAACCACATAATAACACACTAGCAACCACCGACATCAATAATCACATAACCACGACACCCAGCAACCACATAGCAACACAATGGCAACCACCCACAACACCTTAGCAATCACATAGCAACACCCTGTCAATTACCCACAGCGTCCTAGTATACCACATAACACAATGGCAACCACCCACAACACCCTAGTAATCACATACCCACGACACCCTAGCAACCACATACCAACACAATGGCAATCACATAGTAACAACCTTTCGACTACCACTGCACCCTAGCAAACCACATAGCAACCACACAAAACAATCTAGCAAACTAAATAGTAACACACTAGCAACCACCCACATCACCCTAGTAATCACATAACCACGACACCCTAGCAACCACATAGCAACACAATGGCAACCACCCACAACACCCTAGTAATCACTTAGCAGCACCCTGTTGACTACCCATTGCATCCTAGCGAACCACATAGCAACACACTAGCAACCACCTACAACACCCTAGCAACCACATAGCAACACCCTGTTGACTATCCACTGCATCCTAGCGAACCACATAGCAACACACTAGCAACCACCTACAACACCCTAGCAACCACATAGCAACACCCTGTCGACTACCCACTGCATTCTTGCGAACCACATAGCAACACCCTAGCAACCACATAGCAACACCCTGTCGACTACCCACTGCATCCTAGCGAACCACATAGCAACACACTAACAACCACCCACAACACCCTAGTAATCACATACCCACGACACCAGCAAACATTTTCCTGGGTATTCTAGCATGCAGTGACATCAAACAAATATACAAATAAAATAGTGCGTGACATTGTGGTGAGAATGATTTACCAGTCGCAATAATCTTCTCAAGCCCTTGGTAGGCGCAATGAGAGTCAACTACCCATTTTCTGTGACTACACTTTTCATTCTTTGTGTTCCAACTGTTTTTATGCCATGTTTTCGAGTTAATGCAGGAAGCCCCCACTACTTTTCTTGTATGTAGTCGATTGCATTCATCACTGTGTCATATTGTCTTTGATTACATCTCAGTAGCTGGAGTTTGTTCGGTCCCCACTGTGGTGGTGCTGTGACCCCTCGCTGCTTTTAAATGAGCTCTGTTTAAATGTGTCCGAGTCCCCCACTAGCCTGATTCAATTCAAACCTCAGCTCTGCCTGGAATCATTTCTGTATTAAACCTGAATAGGGATGGCTGCATTTGAATGCCTCCCTTATGGTTTTTCATCTACTCGTGAAGAGAACTCCATCGTTCTCTACATCTCTCACTCTCTGCCGGTCTCTCTCTCTCCTTCTCAAAGTGTTAGTATAAAGGTCTCGCTTTAATGGACTTGTCCATCTATCTTTCAGGTGCTTGTCTGAGCCCATCTCTCAGCATTTGTCTTTTTCTGATGTTAGTGATGGTAGAAGCAGTTGTGTTAAATACAGATCCAGTATCAGTTTGAATTGCTTTCATTGTAGCTTGTAAGAAGATTGAAATTATGTAATCATAGTATATTGGCTTCTAATGAATGCTATTATTTGTTTGTAAATATTATATTAAACTTTTTAAATTATGTAATTATAATTTATTTATCAAAACCTTCTAAAACTATTATTATTATTATTTGTTAAAAAAATCTATTTAAAATACATTTTAATTTAAATGTCAAAATATGAAATACATTTCATTTGAATAAATCAATATATTATATTATATTATATATTATATTATATTATATTATATTAATGGTTTTTGTAATTAAACTTTTTGAAATTATGTAATCATAATATATTGGCTTCTAATACTATTATTTGTTTGTAAATATTATATTAAACTCTATTTAAATTATGTAATTACAATTTAGTAATCAAAACCTTCTAAAACTATTATTATTATTATTATTATTATTATTTGTTAAATTTAAAATGCATTTTAATTCTAATGTTAAAATATTAAATAATCAATATATAACAATATATTACTATATGTATTATATTATATAAATGTTTTTTGTAAATATTATATTCAACTTTATTTAAATTATGTAATTATAATTTAATTAAAAAACTTTCTAAATGTTTTATTTTTTTATAATATATGTATTTATAATTAAACTAATACATTATATAATTATAATTTATTAATCAAAACCTTCTAAAACTATTTTAATTAAAACTATTTAAATGTTAAAATGTTAAATACAGTTAAATACATTTTTAATAAATAAAAATATTAAAGTATATTATATTATATTATATTTTTGTAATTAAACTTTTTGAAATTATGTAATCATATATTAAAGGGCATATTGCAGGTTAGAGACTCCAGTGAGTCAATGTATAGAAAAATAATGTAGGAACTAGATTTTCTTTAAAATATACTTTAAAATACAATATTAAGGCTTTTGGAGTCGTTTTTGTGAGAAAATTTTACTTCCGCATCTAAAAATGCCAAAACCGGACGTGACATAACGAGAGGGAGTGCGGTGAATCTCAACGATAGGAAAACAATGGATCGCATTGACAGCTCGGACGCTGAGGACATTATTAATGTTTATTAATACTCATATGGCAGACCACAGCCATACAATTAGGGACAGACCAGGATTAGACAGAACAACGATTACAGGAGACAGATTGAGTATTTATGTGAGGAGAAACAGTGGAGAACAGCAGCAGGTGTCTCGGAGAGAGACCAGTGTTAGCTAAGCTAGCTAATGATATGAACACTGTGCTCAGATCACAACACTGTACTGATTATTATCATGTATCAGGCAATAGCAAAGCTGGTAACGTTATTGTCATCTAGTAAGTTATTGATTTACTTACCAATAACAGAAACTTATTGGCTTGACCGTCAGGAAAAGTCACACTCGTTAATGTCCGTTCACACTAAACGTTATGTGATATAACGTTAGCGGTTTCTCATCACGACTGATTTGGTAACTTACAAGACTCACGCCACGGAGCACAGTTCACGTTTTCTCCGAGCTGCATCTCTGCCGGATCCGGGACCGTCACATCTCCCGCCGGCCGCCGAGCCACAGACAGTAACGTTGTGTTATTGTGTTTATCCTTTATTCATTAATTCTGTATTATGGGTTTATTTCGTGCCGATTCACCGCTAGTGTGAGGATGTATATGACGTTATGAGTATGCATTTGAGTGAACTTGAATGTGCATACATGGCATGAATAAAATATCACATAATTCAGAACTTTTTTTCGAAAAAGTGTGAGACTGTATTCATTTGTGTTAATGTACATACTTTGTATTCATTAATGTAAACACGACGGCAAAGAAGCATCGCGTGTGGATGTTTATTCATCCTTAGGCAAGCTACACACCAGCCGCGCCGAAAGCGCGTGCTAGAAATAGAACCGATGCGACACGCAAGTGTGTTGGAAGCGTTTCCAGACAAAATAGAATAGGAAAAGCTGTTTGTCATTTTGACACGAATACATATTAATAAATGAAATTTTTATGTGTGAAAGTCTCTAGGTTTTGACATAAATGCAGATATAATTGTAATTAAAAAAAATTTATATAATATCGTTTTTCAAATATTGCACCTGTCAATGCAGAACAAAATATTTTGTAGCCTATTCGGCCGTCAATACTGCCGAGTGCTGACGTTGTCTTTGCTGTATCAGTAGGCTATATATTTATATAAATATTTATTTATATATTTTATGTTTAACATGAAGTATAGGCCTTCCACTATGTCACCTAGCAGCAGCAGCGCCGCATCAGACACGCTTCTGGTGTGCAAAACGCCACGCAGCTGAAACGCAACAGAAACGCCACGCTTGCAGTGTGTAGCCGGTCTACAGATAGAAAACGCCACGCTCACGTCACGCAGCCAGTGTGTAGCCGGCCTTACATGAGTATAACAATGTTTGACTCCATCATATCGCCGGGATGATAATCCTCCGGTCTAAAGCACCATACACACCACCAGCAGATGTGCGAAGGGAAGTCCCATTTCTTCACCTGCACAAAACGCCACCATGCAGAATTCCTAACTTTTTTTTTTTTAGGAAACCTGTGGACTCGATGCCCTGATAGGCTGGATAATAATTTACCATGACAATGATAAATTGGAATAGAAAAACTACCGAAAATACACAGACTCTACTGAATACCAACCTATTCTGCACTGAGCCAACGCAGAGCTCGGCGAACCACTCCCTCTCGTGACGTAATATGACGCGATGTTGAAAAAAAAGCGCTTTTTCCAAGCGGCCAACGAAATGGCCACTTTATCTACTAAATTTGTGCTCTTATGTCTTTTTAAAACATTTTAAATCCTGCACTACCTTTTCATATGGTATTTTCATACAAGGTTATATATTAATCTCGAAAAAAATGTAACCTGCAATATGCCCTTTAAACAAAGTCTTCTAATGCTATTATTTTTTGTTTGTAAATATTATTTTAAACTATTTATTTTAATTATTTTAATTAAAAAATCTTCTAAATATAATTTTTATAGTATAAAATGTACATGTGTTTATAATTAAACTAATAATTTATATAATTATAATTTATTAATTAAACCTTCTAAAACTATAATTATTATTAGTTAATAAAATATAAATTTAATTTAAAATACATTTTAATTTAAATGTTAAAATATTAAATACATTTAATTTTAATAAATAAAATAAAATCATTGAAAATGTAATTAAATTATTGTCACCCAAGAAAAGTCCTACAGCATTGGAAAGCTGTCCAAACTCTGCCTATGGAGTTTATAATGAAGTGTGATTCACTCTGTCCTGCAGGTGTCCATGGTGTTGTCAGCCCTGCAGGCTGGTAATAAAGGAACTCAGGCCTGCATAACGGCAGCCAGTTCTGTCTCCGGCATCATCGCTGATCTGGACACCACCATCATGTTTGCCTCTGCCGGCACACTCAACGCAGAGAACGAGGAGTCTTTCGCAGACCACAGGTGAAACCTACATAGTAGAACGTGGCACCATTGAAAGCTTTGTTCTATTAATGTTTTCCATTATTGTGACCATAGAATAGAGCGGGGAAAAAAGTGCCTGTTGTGTTATCTGAAGCGTATTTGTTTGTGCACTCTTCAGAGAGAACATATTGAAAACCGCTAAAGCTTTGGTTGAGGACACCAAGCTGCTTGTGTCTGGTGCTGCATCGAGCCAGGACAAACTAGCCCAGGCAGCCCATTCCTCTGCCAAGACCATCACACAGCTCACTGATGTGGTCAAACTGGGCGCTGCGAGCATGGGCTCAGAGGACCCAGAGACACAGGTGTGTGTTTCGCTGTTTGTGCATCTTCCTAATCTTTCATAGGATTTTCACACCAAAACTTCAAGTAGACCAAGACCAATGTGTTATAATTCTGCTAGAGACAGGCTCCAAAAAGGAGTCAAATCTGTATCTCCCCCATGTTAAAATGCCCAACTTACAGTAGAAAAGAACTGTATGTTTACAGCCTGGTACAAAAAGTGGTTTTGGTCTATACAGTTAATTTTGCCCTTCATGACAACTGTGAGGGGGGTGAATTTAAATTAATCAGTTTAAATTATATTAAGCCTTAGAATTCTGCATAATTAAGGGCGTGGCCACTTGAGTGACAGGTGGATTGCCACTATGGTCGAGCTAGGCGGGCGTGGTTTCAGCAACCAGGCACCTCAGCTCCACCCACATCGTTCCGCTTTGCCTGTTTTCATTTTCAGTTATCCAGGAGTGACACGCTACCAAGATGGCGACGGCCCACTTTAGGCTTCAAAAATGCTCTTCAGAAAACTACGGGTGACGTCACGGACACTACGTGTCCATATTTTTTTACAGTCTATCTATTTTAACAATCTAAGTGCATGGTCTAAAGTGCATTGCGCAGGTACACTTAGGGCATGTCCAAATCCACTTTTGCTAGTTTAACAGCGGGAGAAAGCGGTCGGCGTGCCCAGCGCATAATCTAAAAGGGTTTTGTAATGGGTGTGTTTTGGGCGTAACGTGCAATAAACCAATCAGAATCTCATCTAATCCCTTCCCTTTAAAAGCCAGTTGCACTTGCACCATGGCGAATTCGCTATTTACATGGTGGAATTTGCAAGTGGAAAAACTGAACGTTTCTTTAGCGAGAAAATGGATTTGCACGTCATTACTGCAAATAGGTCGGCTAATTCTGATACATGCAATGATTATCCATTATGATGTAGGCATTTTTAAATGTATGTCCCTGTGTGTGTGTAATAAGCTGAGTGTACACGTGTTGTGGACCCGCCTATAGACTATTATTACTAATGCACCCTTTTATATAACACAAAAAATACTATTGTTTTAATAATAATAATAATAATTTGTTACATGTATATTGCGCTTTTCTGGATACTCAAAGCGCTTTACATATGGAAGGGGGGAATCTCCTCAACCCCCACCGATGTGCAGCGTCCACCTGGATGATGCGACGGCATCCATATTGCGCCAGAACACCCACCACACACCAGCCGATTGGTGGAGAGGAGACCGAGTGATGAAGCCAATAAGTATATGGTAATGATTAGGAGGTCATGATGGACAGAGGCCAATGGGCATCTCCAGCATGCCGGGGTTACACTCCTACTCTTTTTCTGAAGGACATCCTGGGATTTTTTTTATGACCACAGAGAGTCAGGACCTCGGTTTAACGTCTCATCTGAAGGATGGTGCTTGTTACAGTATAGTGTCCCCATCACCATACTGGGGTGTTAGGACCCACAGAGACCACAGGGTGAGCACCCCCTTCTGGCCTCACTAACACCTCTTCCAGCAGCAACCTGGTTTTCCCAGGAGTTCTCCCATCCAGGTACTGACCAGGCTCAGCCCTGCCTCAGTCTTGGGTTACAGGATGATATGGCTGCTGGTTTTCATTGCCTCAAAATGGCAACGCTCCAACAATGCGCCTGAACACACCTCGTTTTCAGACCAGCACGCCCATGGGAGAACAAATGGGCATGAGTGCATTTGCTATTTAAACGACATGGCGCTGGACGTGAAAATGATAACTGGGTCGGGCTGAAATTAGCAAAAAACACTTGCGGGTGTCACATTGCGCTGGTTGAATGCTAGAGCCCTCTGACTCATTCTAACAGCCAAAGGCATGTATCATGACACATCTCTGCTCAACATCCAAATTGTGTGAGGATTAATAAATCATAATCTATTGTATGGTATTGTACAGGTGGTTCTGATAAAGACTCCCACTCCGCCCTCTCTCTGACATCCCTGGAGGAGTACAGTGTATTATGGAACTGGATAAAGCCGATGGCATATCATGACTAAAGGTGATTGTGATAAAGTCTTCTCTCTATCTCTTTCAGGTAGTCCTGATAAACGCAGTCAGAGACGTCGCTAAAGCTTTGGCTGAGCTGATTAGTGCCACTAAATGTGCCGCGGGCAAAGCAGCGGACGATCCGTCCATGTATCAGCTGAAGAGTGCCGCCAAGGTACGTTAGTTTGAAGAATGCTGTATGTGTGTCTGTATGTTCCTGTTTGTAAGAAAGGCATTATGCATCCTAGTGAGGGTCATATCTTATTCTGACTCTCTCATATCTATCACTTTCTGTGTGTATGCCTGTCTAACAGCTGGCCCTGTCTCTCATTTTCTTGGCTGGGGGCTGTCTTCGCTCGCTGTCATCTTGGTGTGTGGCCACAAATCAAACCCTATCTTACAGTGATCATAGTGTGTGTCTCAGTGTGTATATGAGTGACTCAATGGCCACACTGCAGGGGGCAAAACCATGTGTGTGTACGGCATAAGGACTGCTTCCTTCCCGTCCTCTCTTCATTTTTCTGTCTCCTCTCTAATGCCATTATTGCCATATAGCAAAGCATAAATGATACATTTTCTAAGCCTAATTAAAAGACAATTAAAATGGCGCTCGCTTCTGCAGTTGTGCTGTGGATCAGTGCACACAGTTTATCATGCAAACTGAATCTCCTGGCTTGTATAAACAGATATTAATGTGTACCCCACATATTTGCAAGAGTTGCCTAATCCTTTAATCATTCACCTGGTGCTGTTAAACCTCTGGGATTAACTTCCACATACATGCAACGTGATATGTTTTGTTTAGCATACTTAAGTGATGAGTTGTAATGCGGTTGTGATCTTCACAGAAAGATTTTTGTACATTCCTCCAACATATGGCGACTTCCGATCCTCTGGGATTTTGCTTCAGACATTTGTTGCGCTTGTTTCTTCAGTGTGTTTTTAAAATTGTGGTGGCACCCCTCAGGGCTTTGTCTTAGGCCCCCTTTTGTTTTCTTGGGTTTGTTCCCTTTTGTATTTAAAACTTTGCCTAAAGCAAGATTTAGAATTCACTACAGGCTTCAGCTGTGGTCCATTAAAAGGTCCAGTTTGATCACGTGACCATTTTCTGATGTTTTGACGAGTTAGATTTCAGTTTTGTACATTACAAAGAACAAACCTTGCCTGTTTTTTTTACTGAGCTATTTGATACAGCTGTTCCTGTCATAACATTGCATCTGACCTTTTTTTCAGTGTGTCAGGTGAAAAACTGCCACAAAGCTGTTGACATTCTCTAGTTGAGCTCACTTGAGATTTCATGCATAAAGCACAAAAAAGGCATTCTTATCCAGTCAGTGACCCCCCCTATGTTTTCTGATGTTACAGGTGATGGTGACGAACGTGACCTCTCTGCTGAAAACTGTGAAAGCGGTGGAAGATGAGGCCACTCGCGGGACGAGGGCTCTGGAAGCCACTATTGAGTGCATTAAACAGGAACTCACTGTACGGAACATTCTTTGTGTGAATACTGAACTCTTACAGAAGTCGTTTAAAATATAGTTCCTCAAAAAGGACCCAATTGACTATATATGGACAAAACAAAACATTTAGTTTTTTTCAGAATATCTTGTTTTGTGTTCCACAAATGAAAGAGTCATTCAGGGTTGGAATGACACAAGGATGAGACAATTCTTTTTTGGGTGAACATCTTTTAAGCACTTGGGGCCAGTTGTTCAAAACATTTAATCTGGATCAAAATTATCTGGATTTGGAAATCCCTTGTTTTGCTATCCAGGATCAGGTGATCCAGATACATATCTTTTCAGATTACCAAATCTGGATTACTAGTGCTCTATGGAGCCCCTAAAGGGACATGGTGATGGAAAAAATATTCAAATGCTTTTGCGTTCTCTCAGAAAAGTTTCGCGTAGCATTTATCCGAGAAACCTTGCGTCCGCTCACAAAGAACTTTTGACTGGTTCATCTCTTATAATTGATAAGAAGTAAAAAGTCTTATAAGTGATTAAAAAAAAACACTTTAAATGTAGTATAATATTTTTGTTTGATATTTAGGGGATTATTTAATGGCGGCTAAATCTTTTTTACTTTGAGTGTAGGCTACCAAAAGGCTTAATAGGTAGCCTGATGTCTACTTCTACTTTATTACTTTAACAATTAGCCTAACTAATCAAGAGCATTTGTGTATTATATGATTCAAATGATGTATTTTTTGACCAGGTTTAAAGTTTTGCTACATTTTCTTCCTGGAATCCACCTCGAAATCCTACCCCCTGTTGGGATTAGGATAATCCTGTTTTTTTCCTACTGTTTTTTCCCTTTCCTCAAATCCTACTGACAAGTTTTGAACAACACAAACTGAAGGTTTGATCCAGATTAAAATTAGGATTAGATTCTGTGATCTAATATGATTTCCTTCTTTCCCTTTTGAACAACCCATTTTCAAGATTTGATCTAATCCGATCAGTTTACCTTTGAACAACTGGCCCTTGAGACTAGTTAAAGGCACAATATATAAGATTTTTGGATTACAATGAGAAAACCAGACCAATGAGAACAATGTTATATATTTTGTTGACTTGTGTTCTTACATTATCTCAAATGTTTCCAAGAATGTTTAAATCCAGAGAAATAAGCCATTTTAACCAGGACACGGACCGTGTCCCGGCGTCGCCTATCAATGGCATCATATCAGCTTTACCCTCGATTTCCTGTTTTAATATATTATGTGTTTTATTAGACAGGTGAGCGACTGTTTGGATACATTCATCGACAGAAAATGAATCATTGTTATATAGCTCAACACGGCCTTATTGTTTAATTCTGGTTATCTTGATTTACCGCGAGTACCATGTTTTACCATGCCTAATATCGATCTAGCTTACTGAAAACAAGTGTCTCATAGTACCCGCCGAGCGAACACACAGCATTACAACATAACTTTCAACACACTCAAATGTATTTGATATGATAAAACAGCGCTGCGTACACAATACCGGAAAAGCGGAAGCGGTCGTCTGCTGCATAATAAAAGCTCCGCAAAATCAAGGCGTCATCAAACTACGCCTTTGTTTTGAACAAGCGACCTCTAGCGGCGAAAAATTACATATTGTGGCTTTAATATATTAGAAATGTCGGTTATATCATGTTCATTTTGATTGTAATTAAGATATGCTAATACAATCAACTGGTATTACAAGCTGGCCGTGAATTAGTACCAATTAGGTCCAGCTTAATTAGTTTTAGCCCAGACAGGAAAAAACCCATCCATCTGTGATATGAACTGATAATACAGAGTAATACACCATGTGAGCATTAGCCTGTTCTCCACCTGCTCCTTGTTCTCCTTCTCCCATAGGCCTCACTACTCCACTTATCAGACACTGTGTGAAGGATGGAGATAGTGATACGGGAAAGCAAGAGATTTCTGTTTTATCTTCTGGTTTAGTGCTCCTTTTATCGAATGCCCATCAGGACATTCGGAAATCCTGACTGCATTACTGTGTTAGTGCACAGAAAATCGGCCCTGATCATGTGACCGATTCTAAAAATGTAAAATTCAATAAAGAGAAATGGATATGTCATCTTCTGTTTTCCAGGTTTTCCAATCCAAGGACGTTCCGGAGAAATCTACCACCCCAGAAGAGTTCATCCGCATGACCAAGGGCATCACCGTAGCGACGGCCAAAGCAGTGGCAGCAGGCAACTCTACTCAGCAGGAGGACGTGATATCCACTGCCAACCTGAGCCGCAAAGCCATCTCCGACATGTTGACCACCTGCAAGGTGTTTATCCACCGCCGCACACACATATGCCCACTCACAAACAGTCCCACCACATGCTGATCAACTGCACGGTGGTAATCCACAAACGCTTGAATACCAACAAAATGTGTTCATGTGCTCGCACAAATTCTGCATGTACGATCAATGCTGTTTGCTCTATTTCTCAATGTCATTTAGCTCTAACCTACTTTTGACTCCTAAATTACGCCCTCTAGTGCTGTCATGGTGTAATGCATTTTCTTCAGTCCACAAATTCTTATAAAACTACAGATTTTAAAATGAGCTCGAAAAATCTGCAGATTCCATCTGGGCCTCATCATGCACCATGAATGTGTGTTTGTGTCTTGCAGCAAGCCGCGTACCACCCAGAAGTAGGCATGGATGTGAGGAATAAAGCTCTGCTCTACGGCATCGAGTGTACCACCGGATACATCGACTTGCTCGAACACGTCCTGCTCGTGAGTGGGCGCGCCGACAGTTTTTACAGGATATGTTTGGGCGCGTGTTCTGTGATTAACCTCATCTGTTTACTCCACGCAGGTCTTGCAGAAACCCACGGCCGAACAGAAACAGCTGTTGGCTGCACTGTCCAAGAAAGTGGCGGGCTCCGTCACGGAGCTCATCCAGACTGCAGAAGCCATGAAAGGTGAGCGCACCTGATGATAAAAATTTGGGGGTGCCAAAGTGTATCTCTTTTCTAAGTATTTTTTCATATTGAATATTGATGGAGCAACACTATTAGTATTACATTTTGTACTTAAAAAGGGATAAAAAGCAACGCCTTGCAAAATAGCGGTCAATTATTTAAACAAATTTCAAAATGCTATTATAATGGAGAAAATGTAAAAAAATGTAATTCTGAGCTTTCCGTGAGCACATATCTCACGCAGGCCTGGTAATGGCATATGCTCTTGAAAGGTAATAGGGAACATTTATTAGAGACATTGAGCGCTCTCTTGCTCTTTTCTATAACTCTGCTTTGTTGTTTTTTTTCCTTTTCTGCCACAGATGGAGGTGAGTATGATATGCACAGTGTTGTTTTTCTCCAATATCAGGCCACACACATACAGACTTGAGTAACTGACCGGCATGGACACACACACACACACACACATACAATGAGTTATAGTGTGAGAGAAAAGAGAAGAAGGGATAGAATTGAATTCCCTCAGGTTTAACATAATCCTCAAACACATTCTTGCCATCTGTTTTCACAAGCTGTTTGAACAAAACAGACGTCTTTTAGTGCTTCTTAAACGTCGGTAAAGAATAATGTATTGCAAAGAACATTTGCTTCATATATGGCTATTAACATAAATATGTGCAAGTTTATCTAGACAATTAATGAATAATTGTGATTGTAATAACCTGCCAGTCTGCACCAAGAGCAGTGTTTACCTAGAGTTATTAAGGGTTGTGGCATTCTTACAGTATATCATAAAAAATTCTTCCCTTACCAAAATGTTCAATATTAACCATATTTTTTTAGCAAAATAAATAAAAAGAAATATATATTTGGCAAGAAAAGAATAAATCATCTATAATTATTTTCATGACAATTAAGTACATTTTCCTCTGTTATTCTCCTTACCGTAATGTGTACTCACATTTTTAGAATTTTTTTATTTACATTTTTGTGATGATTCATCATTAGATTATATTTTTATAAAATATAGGTCTTTAATTACATTTATATCATTTTTAGATCAATTTAATTTCTTTTGTATTATTTGTTGTGCTGTCAAATAGATTAATCGCGATTCATCGCATCCAAAATAACAGTTTGTGTTTACAAAATATGTGTGTGTACTGTGTATCTATATACTATAAATACACACACACACACACATGCATGCACATATTTAAGAACATTTTGTTATATTTATATATAATATAAATTATATAAATATATATGCAGTATATATAAATGCAAGTATTTCTTAAAGGGGACATAACACAGTTTCTGTCTCATGTTAATTTCGAGTACCTATAGAGTAGTACTGCATCCTTCATATCTCCGAAGAGTCTTTAGCTTTATCAGATTTATAAAAGACAGATATGCTGTACCGATTCTTTCCGAAAACACTGCCGAACTCATGAAAGCGTGCAGTGGGCGGAGCTTAAGAGTCACTCACAAGCACACACTCGCACACACACTCCCTGGATAACTTTCGATTCACTATACATTCGTGTTGTTTACATTATATGCAATATATGCTAAATATATACATAATAACATACATAATAATTATACACAGTAACACGCACATAATGTAAACACAAACTTTTATTTTGGATACGATTAATCACGATTAATCGATTTGACAGCCCTAATTATTTATTTTTTGTTAGGGATGCACCGATATAAAAATTATTGTCCGATACCGATATCCTATAATTCTTTATATTTGAAAGCCGGTATATTGGCCGATAAAACTAAATCCAAATTTGTATATAATTTTTGAGAGACTGATTACAAAAACAAGTCTCATCATTAAAAGCCACAACCTGAAGACACAATTATAATAATCTTATAATTTTATGTAGGCCATTTTCCTTTTTTCTTTTTAAGTGAATTCAATCATATTTCAAGCAATTAAAAATCATCATGGTGAACAGTGCATCTTAAGTGTCTTAGCTGAAGGAATTAATTCATTATTTATCAGCTTTAATACATTGGCCAAATTATCTTATTGGGCCGATAACGATATGGTGGCCGATATATTGTGCATCCCTATTTTTTGTTATTTGAGACTTGTACACTGTACAATTGGAGGCTTCATTTATAGAAGAATTCATTTCTTTTCATCAAAATATAAATTTTAATTTTGAAGTAAATATTCATCAATGGTTTCTGCCTACTGTCGTAACGATTGAATGTTCTTGTGGACATTTTTGTAAAGGGTCTTGTGGTGGCATGTGATTTATTTATTTATTTATTCTATACAGGAGGTTATTGGTTCAAATCCACATCGCATGATTTTATTTATTTTTTAAATCATGTGTTCACTCTTTCCATGTGTGTATATTATATATTATATGTATATATTATACATATGGTATATCAATTGAAAATGAGGGTCATGCTGACTTTGTTTATACATCCTCTCAGGTTCAGAGTGGGTGGACCCAGAAGACCCCACGGTGATAGCGGAGACGGAGCTCCTGGGTGCTGCTGCGTCCATCGAGGCTGCGGCCAAGAAACTGGAGCAGCTGAAGCCCAGAGCCAAACCAAAGGTATCCTACCATCCGTCTTCTAAATCCAAACACACACACACACACACACTGCCGTGATCAGCTCACCCAACACTATATCAGACCAGTACCACCAAAGGCTGCGGGAATGTTTCATTCTTATTTTGTATTCAGGGGAAGTGATGTTTTGTTTGTAATTTTAGGACCTCAGATCTTCAGGATGTGGTGTGTTGGGGAAGTGTGCACACATCTGTGTAGCTTTTTGTTTGGGTTTTTTGTGGTTATATTTGTCTTGCACATTAACCATTTGATATTTTGAAGTCTATTGAGCTCTGAATTTAAAGTGATCGTCTATGTGGCTTTTGGTTTGTTGGGGGTTTCCTGTGATCCATCTTGCATCTCAATTATTCAGTATTTTGAAGTTTCTTTTTAGAGCGTGCTGAACTTTTTAGTCAGTCAGTCTGAAACTCATCTCCAAGAAGTTCAGCACTTTTTAGAAACGATTTTCCCTGAAGCTCTTTTATTGTTCCATCCATCTGTATTATAGCTCAGCTGTCAGTGATGCTTTTCACCTGAAAAACATTCATCCACATTTTGCCTTTCAGAGCTGAAACTCTTTCACTTCCTTGGCTGTGTCAGTGAGTCTATAGCAAAATCAGAACGCAACCTCACGTTTGCTGCCACAGAACTGTCTGCCTATATTCTGTTGTCCTTTATATTGTTCTATTTATCATTCTATCTATCTGTTGTTCTATCTACCATTCTTTCTGTCTGTCTGTATGTTGGTTGGTTGGTCTGTTTGTCTAACTGGTTATTTCTGTCTGTCAAGTATTCTATCTGTTTTTTTTATCTGTATGCCTGTCTTTCTCCACAGATTTGTCTGTCTGTTTATTGTTGTTTATTTGTTAATTCTGTCTGTCTATCAATCTGTTTTTCTGTCTGTCATATCATTCTGTCTCTATCTCTCTGTCTGTCTCTATCTCTCTGTCTATACTTGTCTGTCTCTATCTGTCTGTCTCTTTCTTTCTGTCTGTCTGTCTCTATCTGTCTGTCTCTATCTGTCTGTCTGTCAGTCTCTATCTCTCTGTCTGTCTGTCTGTCCGTCTCTA
Organism: Romanogobio albipinnatus; assembly: GCA_023566225.1. Taxonomy (NCBI): domain Eukaryota; kingdom Metazoa; phylum Chordata; class Actinopteri; order Cypriniformes; family Gobionidae; genus Romanogobio; species Romanogobio albipinnatus. Next base: position 15,589,618 of record CM042262.1, on the reverse strand, counting down.
TCTGTCTGTCCGTCTCTATCTGTCTGTCTGTCTGTCTGTCTGTCTCTATCTGTCTGTCTGTCTGTCTGTCTGTCTGTCTGTCTGTCTGTCTGTCTCTATCTGTCTGTCCGTCTCTATCTGTCTGTCTGTCTGTCTGTCTGTCTGTCTGTCTCTATCTGTCTGTCCGTCTCTATCTGTCTGTCTGTCTCTATCTGTCTGTCCGTCTCTATCTGTCTGTCTGTCTGTCTATATCTGTCTGTCTGTCTATCTCTGTCTGTCCGTCTCTATCTGTTGGTCTGTCTGTCGGTCTGTCTGTCTATATCTGTCTGTCTGTGGTATCATTCTGTCTGTCTCTATCTTTCTGTGTCTCTATCTGTTGGTCTGTCTGTCTCTATCTGTCTGTCTGTCTGTCTGTCTATCTCTGTCTGTCTGTGGTATCATTCTGTCTGTCTCTTTCTTTCTGTCTGTCTGTCTCTATCTGTCTGTCCGTCTCTATCTGTCTGTCGGTCTGTCTCTATCTGTCTGTCCGTCTCTGTCTGTCTGTCTGTCTCTATCTGTCTGTCCGTCTGTCTGTCTATCTCTGTCTGTCTGTGGTATCATTCTGTCTGTCTCTTTCTTTCTGTCTCTATCTGTCTGTCTGTCTCTATCTATCTGTCTGTCCGTCTCTATCTGTTGGTCTGTCTGTCTGTCGGTCTGTCTGTCTATCTGTCTATATCTGTCTGTCTGTGGTATCATTCTGTCTGTCTCTTTCTGTCTGTCTCTTTCTGTCTGTCTGTGGTATCATTCTGTCTGTCTCTATCTGTCTGTCTGTGGTATCATTCTGTCTGTCTCTTTCTGTCTGTCTGTCTCTATCTGTCTGTCTGTGGTATCATTCTCTGTCTCTATCTATCTTTCAGTCTGATTATATATGTCTGCCTGTCTCTCTGTCTGTCTGTGGTATCATTCTGTCTGTCTGTCTGTCTCTATCTATCTGTCTATCTATCTGTCTGTCTGTCTCTATCTGTCGGTCTGTCTGTCTCTGTCTGTCTGTCTCTATCTGTCTGTCCGTCTCTATCTGTTGGTCTGTCTGTCGGTCTGTCTTTCTGTCTATATCTGTCTGTCTGTGGTATCATTCTGTCTGTCTCTATCTTTCTTTCTGTCTGCCTGTCTGTCTATATCTGTCTTTCTGTCTATCTCTGTCTGTATGTGGTATCATTCTGTCTGTCTCTTTCTGTCTGTCTCTATCTATCCGTCTGTCTGTCTATATCTGTTTTTCTGTCTATCTCTGTCTGTCTGTGGTATCATTCTGTCTGTCTCTTTCTTTCTGTCTGTCTGTCTGTCTCTATCTGTTGGTCTGTCTGTCTCTATCTATCTGTCTGTCTGTCTGTCTGTCTGTGGTATCATTCTGTCTGTCTCTTTCTTTCTGTCTGTCTCTATCTGTCTGTCTGTCTGTCTATCTCTGTCTGTCTGTGGTATCATTCTGTCTGTCTCTTTCTTTCTGTCTGTCTCTATCTGTCTGTCTGTCTCTGTCTGTCTGTCTGTCTCTATCTGTCTGTCTCTATCTGTCTGTCCATCTATATCTGTCTGTCTGTCTCTATCTGTCTGTCTGTCTCTATCTGTCTGTCTGTCTATCTCTGTCTGTCTGTGGTATCATTCTGTCTGTCTCTTTCGTTCTGTCTGTCTCTATCTGTCTGTCTCTATCTGTCTGTCTGTCTCTATCTGTCTGTCCGTCTCTATCTGTTGGTCTGTCTGTCAGTCTGTCTGTCGGTCTATCTGTCTATATCTGTCTGTCTGTGGTATCATTCTGTCTGTCTCTATCTTTCTTTCTGTCTGTCTGTCTCTATCTTTTGGTCTGTCTGTCTCTATCTATCTGTCTGTCTGTCTGTCTGTCTATCTCTGTCTGTCTGTGGTATCATTCTGTCTGTCTCTTTCTTTCTGTCTGTCTCTATCTGTCTGTCTCTGTCTGTCTCTATCTGTCTGTCTCTATCTGTCTGTCTGTCTCTGTCTGTCTGTCTCTATCTGTCTGTCTGTCTATCTCTGTCTGTCTGTGGTATCATTCTGTCTGTCTCTTTCGTTCTGTCTGTCTCTATCTGTCTGTCTCTATCTGTCTGTCTGTCTCTATCTGTCTGTCCGTCTCTATCTGTTGGTCTGTCTGTCTGTCTGTCTGTCTATCTCTGTCTGTCTGTGGTATCATTCTGTCTGTCTCTTTCTTTCTGTCTGTCTCTATCTGTCTGTCTCTGTCTGTCTGTCTGTCTGTCTCTATCTGTCTGTATCTATCTGTCTGTCCATCTATATCTGTCTGTCTGTCTCTATCTGTCTGTCTGTCTCTGTCTGTCTGTCTCTGTCTATCTCTGTCTGTCTGTGGTATCATTCTGTCTGTCTCTTTCGTTCTGTCTGTCTCTATCTGTCTGTCTCTATCTGTCTGTCTGTCTCTATCTGTCTGTCCGTCTCTATCTGTTGGTCTGTCTGTCAGTCTGTCTGTCGGTCTATCTGTCTATATCTGTCTGTCTGTGGTATCATTCTGTCTGTCTCTATCTTTCTATCTGTCTGTCTGTCTATATCTGTCTTTCTGTCTATCTCTGTCTGTCTGTGGTATCATTCTGTATGTCTCTTTCTGTCTGTCTCTATCTGTCTGTCTGTGGTATCATTCTGTCTGTCTCTTTCTTTCTGTCTGTCTGTCTCTATCTGTCTGTCTGTGGTATCATTCTGTCTGTCTCTTTCTGTCTGTCTGTGGTATCATTCTGTCTGTCTCTTTCTGTCTGTCTGTCTCTGTCTGTCTGTCTGTGGTATCATTCTCTGTCTCTATCTATCTTTCAGTCTGATTATATATGTCTGCCTGTCTCTCTATCTGTCTGTCTGTGGTATCATTCTGTCTGTCTGTCTCTATCTATCTGTCTGTGTATGGTATCATTCTGTCTGTGTATGGTATCATTCTGTCTGTCTCCATCTTTCTCTCTTTCTGTCTGCCTGTCTCTATCTGTCTGTCTGTGGTATCATTCTCTGTCTGTCTGTCTGTCTGTCTGTCTATCTTTCAGTCTGATTATATCTGTCTGTTTGTCTGTCTATCTCTGTCTGTATGTGGTATCATTCTGTCTGTCTCTTTCTTTCTGTCTCTGTCTGTCTCTATCTGTCTGTCTGTCTGTCCGTCTCTATCTGTTGGTCTGTCTGTCAGTCTGTCTGTCGGTCTATCTGTCTATATCTGTCTGTCTGTGGTATCATTCTGTCTGTCTCTATCTTTCTTTCTGTCTGTCTGTCTCTATCTTTTGGTCTGTCTGTCTATATCTGTCTTTCTGTCTATCTCTGTCTGTCTGTGGTATCATTCTGTCTGTCTCTTTCTGTCTGTCTCTATCTGTCTGTCTGTGGTATCATTCTGTCTGTCTCTTTCTTTCTGTCTGTCTGTCTCTATCTGTCTGTCTGTGGTATCATTCTGTCTGTCTCTTTCTGTCTGTCTGTCTGTCTGTGGTATCATTCTCTGTCTCTATCTATCTTTCAGTCTGATTATATGTGTCTGCCTGTCTCTCTATCTGTCTGTCTGTGGTATCATTCTGTCTGTCTGTCTCTATCTATCTGTCTGTGTATGGTATCATTCTGTCTGTGTATGGTATCATTCTGTCTGTCTCCATCTTTCTCTCTTTCTGTCTGCCTGTCTCTATCTGTCTGTCTGTGGTATCATTCTCTGTCTGTCTGTCTGTCTATCTTTCAGTCTGATTATATCTGTCTGTCTGTTTGTCTGTCTATCTCTGTCTGTCTGTGGTATCATTCTGTCTGTCTCTTTCTGTCTGTCTCTATCTGTCTGTCTGTCTCTATCTGTCTGTCTGTCTCTATCTGTCTGTCCATCTCTATCTGTTGGTCTGTCTGTCAGTCTGTCTGTCTGTCGGTCTATCTTTCTTTCTGTCTGTCTGACTGTCTCTATCTTTTGGTCTGTCTGTCTCTATCTATCTGTCTGTCTGTCTATATCTGTCTTTCTGTCTATCTCTGTCTGTCTGTGGTATCATTCTGTCTGTCTGTCTGTCTCTTTCTGTCTGTCTGTGGTATCATTCTGTCTGTCTCTTTCTGTCTGTCTGTCTGTCTCTATCTGTCTGTCTGTGGTATCATTCTGTCTGTCTCTTTCTGTCTGTCTGTCTCTATCTGTCTGTCTGTGGTATCATTCTCTGTCTCTATCTATCTTTCAGTCTGATTATATATGTCTGCCTGTCTCTCTATCTGTCTGTCTGTGGTATCATTCTATCTGTCTGTGTATGGTATCATTCTGTCTGTGTATGGTATCATTCTGTCTGTCTCTATCTTTCTCTCTTTCTGTCTGCCTGTCTCTATCTGTCTGTCTGTGGTATCATTCTCTGTCTGTCTGTCTGTCTGTCTATCTTTCAGTCTGATTATATCTGTCTGTTTGTCGGTCTCTCTCTCTGTCTGTCTGTGGTATCATTCTATCTGTCTGTTTATCTCTGGCTGGCTGTCTGTCTGTCTGCCTGCCTGCATGTCTGTCTTCTCTGTCTCTCTTTCTCTATCTGTCTGTGGTATTATTCTGTCTGTCTGTCTGTCTGCCTGTCTGTATCTGTCTGTCTCTCTCTGTCTGTCTATGGTATCATTCTGTCTGTCAATCTAGCCATTTATCATTCTGTCATTCTATTTGTCTGTCTGCCTCTCTGTATCGATCTGTCTGTCTATCTCTCTATCATCTGTATTTGTTCTATCTGTCATTCTGTCTGTCAGTCTATCTAGCTACCATTCAATATATCATTCTATCTATCCTTCTGTCTGTCATTCTATCTGTCTGTCTGTCTTTCTCTCTCTGTCGATTTGTTTGTTTGTCCCTCCCTCTGCTCTTTAACTCTCAGTCTCACTGTGTTAGTCAGATCAGCTTCATATATTCTGGAAGGAAGGATGACGGAGTCTGTGTAACGGAGTCTTTTCATTCCGTTACCCTTTGGAAACTTTGATAAACCACATTTCACAGTTTGTCTCACATTTCTGTCTCACATTAACAGCTCTGCATCGAGACTCATTCTGAACTGGTTTAAGGCACATGAGCGTGCTTGTTCACAATGTTTTTTTTTTAAAGTTTTATAGTCGGGTTGAAATTCAATATGTCAGGATACAGTGTCACTGGTGTATATTCTCGCCCCTGGAGCCTTCTTCACTGTTTCCCCTGATATTTCTTCATTCCTCACTTCCCTGTTTAACCTTCCCTCTTCAATCCATCCTTGTCTTTTCCCTGCTATCCCAGCATGCCCTGCTCCCTTGTTCTCTTCTATATCCTCTCCTCTCTTTCCCCATGTTCTGGAGGTGAGGTAGACCTGGAAGCCTTTCTGCAGGGCTCTGTTTGATATGTTTGATATATTAGGTTGTTATTCTGTCCAACTATATATCAAACATATTCCTACAGTGTCCTGCTCTGTCTCCAGACTTGTGTGTGTGTTCTGTTTATGACTCGTTCATGAACGTGAACGTGAGTGTGTGTTTTTGTGGCTTCAGACAGATACATTTTCGATGGTGGCACGCAAGGGTGTGTCTTAGGTCTGTTAGAATTGTGCCGTTTCCTTCCTGTTGATTCTGAATATAGTGAACCTAAGAAGTGTCACCTCCGTGCCACAAGGTGTCACCCTCAGATCACTTTGTCCAATGTGCATCTCACCTCCTCCCTTTCATCGCCTTGGCTGTGTTTGGAATAGCATACTGCCATACTACCCATACTATTAATGAAGTATGTAGTAAACTATGTGCAGTATGCAAAGAATGACCAGATTTTCATAAAAGGTTCGGTGTATATAACAAGAGCACGCTGAATGAGTACTATATCCCACATTGCATTTAATGTAACCTTTCATTGCTGGTTTAATAAATGTACCCAAAGTAATGCCTGCAATGTTTTTCAACATCTCTATTTTTTTATTTTTTTATCAGACTTTGCAAAGTAACTGTATTTTCACATACTGAGGTCATGTGACAACTTTGGCATACTACTGTTTGAAACATTTATCTTGCATAATGCCAACTGTGTCACTTTTTTCAAATAAAAGAAGCAAGTATTCTATTAAGAACATAGGGAAATAAAGGGTATGTTCAAAATAGCATATTACCATAATACTTGTGCTATTTTTCAGTATGCATTATGACAATGATCAGGCATAACACTATTCACAGGTGAAGTGAATAACACTGATTATCTCTTCATCACAGCATCTGTTAGTGGGTGGGATATATTAGGCAGGTTAAAACGCTTACCTGGGGAACACATGGTACCAGGATGCACTATGGGAAGAAGGCAAGTTGGTGGAGGCAGTGTGATGCTTTGGGCAATGTTCTGCTGGGAAACCTTGGGTCCTGCCATCCATGTGGATGTTACTTTGACACGTACCACCTACCTAAGCATTGCTGCAGACCATGTTCACCCTTTCATGGAAACGGTATTCCCTGGTGGTCTCTTTCAGCAGGATAATGCTCCCTGCCACAAAGCAAAAATGGTTCAGGAATGGTTTGAGGAGCACAACAACGATTTTGAGGTGTTAACTTGGCCTCCAAATTTCCCAGATCTCAATCCAATCGAGCATCTGTGGGATGTGCTGAACATCACAAGTCCGATCCATTGAGGCCCCACTTCACAACTTACAGGACTTAAAGGATCTGCTGCTAACATCTTGGTGCCAGATACCACAGCACACCTTCAGGGATCTAGTGGAGTCCATGCCTCGACGGGTCAGGGCTGTTTTGGCAGCAAAAGGGGGACCAACACAAATGTTATGCCTGATCGGTGTATATTGTGCATAGAATGTGCAGCCTAAATGTGCTGTATAGAACCAAAACACACATGGATTACTGTATCCCGCAATGCTCTCAACATAACCTTACATTTCCAGTGTCACATTTCATGCATACAGAACATTAGCATTCTGTGCACAGTGTACATACTGCATACTGGAATTGTATTACAACTAGTCTAGTAGTATGCTATTCTGAACAAACCCATGCTACCTTGTTAGTACAATGGAATGTATGTCAACCTGTCTCTCAAAGGTCTTTGATTTAACCTTTAAAGGGATAGTTCACCCAAAAATGAAAATTCTGTCATCATTTACTCACCCTCAAGTTGTTCCAAACCTGTATGAGTTTCTTTGTTCTGCTGAACACAAAAGAAGATATTTTGAAGAATGTTTGTAATAAAGCAGATAGAGCAGCCATTGACTGCCATAGTATTTTTTTTCCCTACTATGGTAGTCAATGGTTGCTCTATCTGCTCTAAATATCTTATTTTGTGTTCAGCAGAACAAAGAAACTCATACAGGTTTGGAACAACTTGAGAGTGAGTAAATGAAGACATTTTTGGGTGAACTATCCCTTTAAGTATTTTCTGGAATCAACAAAGCATAATAGTATGAAATAGATAGTATAATAATACATAATAAAATTTCACTTCTGCTTCTTGCCCATCTATTAGCATAGTGAAAGCATTTCTTTTTTTATAAAAAATAACTTTAATATAATGGTTTTATGACTAGCTATGTCAACCAGCAGTGCGCTAAGAGTATTCATTACAATGAATAATTTGACAATCCAGTTTGTTATATCTCTTCCTTTCTCATTTTTGCAGCAAGCCGATGAGTCTCTGAACTTTGAGGAGCAGATCCTGGAAGCAGCAAAATCCATTGCTGCAGCAACCAGCGCTCTGGTCAAATCTGCTTCGGCCGCTCAGAGAGAGCTCGTTGCACAGGGAAAGGTACTAAAATCTAGAGTTCTCTTTTCAGTATTGTTATTGTTAATAAAAACTATTACATTGTTTTTGTTAAATTGATTGTTCACCCAAAAATTAAAATGACCCCATGATTTACTCACCCTCAAGCCATCATAGGTGTACATGACTTTCTTCTTTCAGATGAATACAATCAGAGTTACATTAATAATGTCCTGGCTCTTCCAACCTTTATAATGATCCGGATTTTAAAGTCCAAAAAGTGCATCCATCATAAAGGTAATCCGTATGACTCTGGAGGGTTACGAAAGGCCTTCTGAAGCAAAGCGATGGGTTTTTGTAAGAAAAAATCCATATTTAAAACTGTTTAAACTAAAATAACTAGCTTCCAAAACGTCGACTTGCGCCAAAAGAGTAGCCCCTGACGCGAAGTATGACGCAGGATGTCGGAGAAGCGCAAGCTTTGACGCCTCTCGCAGTTCAAACAAATAGGGCTTGGCAACAAACTCCAGCTCCTCTTCTCTTATATCAAAATCCTCCGACATTTCTTTTTAAAAATTCTAATTTAAGACTTCTAATTCGAGACCAGTGTTTTGTTTTGCTCTATCCTCTGCGCTTAAGCGTTCGCCAATACGTAATGTGTAAGGTCAGAGGTCACTCTTTCACCATAAATCGATGCGTACGACTAATTATTTTAGTTTATAACGTTTTAAATATGCCTATTTTTCTTACAAAAACCCATCACTTCGCTTCAGAAGGCCTTTATTAACACCTTGGAGTCGTGTGGATTACTTTTATGATGGATGGATGCACTTTTTTGTACTTCAAAATCAGGACCGCCATTCACTGCCATTATAAAGCTGGGAAGAACCAGGACATCTTTTAATATAACTCTATAGCTCATATCGATTGTATTTGTCTAAAAGAAGAAAGTCATACACCTAGGATGGCTTGAGGGTGAGTAAATCATGGGATAATTGTCATTTTTGGGAGAACTATCCCTTTAATTCAAATAAAGCTGGAATAAAATAAAGTATAAATATTAGATGAAAAACGACAAAGCACAAAGTCACTCCGAAGGGAGTTATTCTCTTTATCAGCGTGCACTGTTTGTGAACTCCCTGAAACGCCTGATTGTAGTCTTGGGAACAACACGTCACAATATTCCTCATTTAAATAATTCCCGCCCAAGTCATACGCAAAAAAAAAAGTGTGTGGCCTGGTTGAGTTGAAGAGAGGTGCTGCAACAATGTGAAAATTAATACAAAAAATAAAACAATGACCATAACAAAAGCATGTAGCAAAATTGCTAAAACTTCAAATGAAAACTGAAAAAAAAAATGTAAATAAAAGCAAAGTTTACACTGACACTGAGATAATGCTGCTCCTTTTTAATCTTTATGATATTTCATGCAGGTGGGCTCCATCCCTGCCAATGCAGTAGATGACGGCCAGTGGTCCCAGGGTCTAATATCAGCAGTAAGTTGAAATTATCACCATTGCAATAGATGTACTGTTCGTCGCTTTGAGACAAAAAGGCATTAGCTAAATGCATCCTTCTCTCGTGTAGGCCCGGATGGTTGCGGCCGCCACCAGTAACCTGTGTGAGGCTGCTAACGCTTCAGTCCAGGGTCACGCCAGTGAGGAGAAGCTCATTTCCTCTGCCAAACAGGTGGCGGCTTCCACCGCCCAGCTGCTGGTGGCCTGTAAAGTCAAAGCCGACCAGGACTCAGAGGCCATGAGGAGATTACAGGTTACGATGACTTATATGCCGAAAAAATTTGATCTAAGCTAAAAAACAAAGGGATTTGTGGCGGGTTGGAATTTAGAGACATCTGTGTAAGGGGAAGTACTACATCTACTAAAAATCATCTTGAAACCATTTGGTTAAAAGTGAATGGTTTTGGAAAACCTACTAAGTTGTAGTCTATTGAGTAAAAACACTGTGTTTGCACAGGCTGCTGGGAACGCAGTCAAGAGAGCGTCTGACAACCTGGTGAAGGCAGCGCAGAAAGCAGCCTTCGATAAAGCCGAAGACAACAGTGTCGTGGTTAAAACGAAATTCGTTGGAGGAATCGCTCAGGTGAGACGTCTTCCCATCTTCTCAAAGAGAAACAAGCATGACTCGGTTTGTCTCCAGCAGTTTTTGAATATCCCTTTACTTCCGAAGCGATGCCGCGCAATTAAAAAGAGATTTGACATTTGGAACTGCATTATGGATCTACAAAGACATTAGCGGGATTTGAAAGCTGTGGGTTTGTATCAGGCATCCACAGCTGGGCCGCTGTATCCGCAAACAGCTCATTTTCACGTTTCATCCGAGGCCAGATGCACATTAATTAAAGACTGCATGTCTGCCTATTAAGAGCTTCCTTTCTCCAAGTATGCCTTCATGTCTTGTCTTCATCTTGAGAGGGCACTGGAATATTCGGAACATCTGAGAAATCCCGTTTAGTGGATGGCGTGAGTGTTCGCATGAACCCTGGAGTCATTGCCAGCACAACAAAAAGTAGCTCAGTCAGTCCCTCATCAGAAGGCCTTGATCCATCTGCCATTCCTTAAATCCACAAAAATGTTGCTCTTTTTCGAAAATAACTGGATGCCTGTTGCAGATCCAGTCCCATATTTTTGCAGCACAGTGATGCTAAAATTACACGTTGCACTAAAGAATATGAAGCATTTTTCCCTTCCATCACTGAGACCGATCCTGAAGGAAAAACTGGAAGGAAAAACATTCCCTGGCACTTTCAGCTTTAATATATAAGCGTTATTTATGTATCATTGTGCCACAAACTATTTGGCTGGCTTCACATAATAAAACTGGTTTAAAAGTATCCACAGGACTGAATTGAGATCAGTTTTTTATATTTGAAACATTGGCCATCATTCATGAAGATGAAGATACATTCTGTGCACATTGTTTGCAAAACTATTTGCTGTCATCCGCATTTGTCGCATTCATGCAACACAAGAAAAATACATTTGTATAAACCATTCTTGCGTAAACTGGCACAATGATTTGCAGTCATGTGACATCAATTTGTTCATGAAACGAGGGCAGAAAGAATTTGTGGTAATCGTTGTTAAAAAAAACAATTTTATATAAGCTGGTGCATTTATGTTACATTGATGCATGAAGTGAACGGAATGAATTTGTGTAAATCATTCTTACTTAACTCTTTCCCCGCCAGCATTTTTTTTTAAAGTTGCCAGCCACCGCAAAAGTTTCATGGCTTTTTTTTATGAACACTTGAATGTGGGTACGTTTCATTTTAAAAAAGGCAACATTGAGCAAAAAGCTGAGAAAATCTAGTTTTTGTCAAAGACTACATCCGGATCGGATTCAGAACCATGATCAAACGCAGATGGAGTAGATCGAGTCTAACACCCCTTATGCTTGCACAGTCCTAGTGCTCGTCCTGGGTCGACATTTCATTCAGTAACATTAGGCAGTTTTGATTTATATGCTGTTTAATGTTGGTGATCGCGCTTTTTTACATATGCAGGGTTCGACATAAACACTTGTCAGCTTGTCCGGGACAAGTGGATTTTTTGAAGGGGCAAGTGAAAGATAATTTTACTTGCCCGACCGGACAAGTAGTCTGATTAAAACATCAAAAACAAAAAAAATATCTAGGCAATCACCAAAATGCAAGACTGTTTCTGCATTAATTTAGTGTAAGTGGCGATCAATAGTTAATAGATAATAATATATAATGTATTGACGTAACAAGCTTGCGCTGTTGACGCTCGCGCAGCCTCTCGAGGAGAAATCAAAACAATACAGCGACACTCAAACAGAGAAACTCAGTTAATATACTGCGGTAAAAAATTCAAAATGTGGAGTTTTTATATTTATAACATATGATACAGTTAAGCAACACCACTCAAGCAAGAGTGCTCTTTTCCTGAATACCACCACGATTGAAATGTGACACTGATTTCATATGACAGAACTCCATAAACAATTAATTAACATCAAGTCACTTACATTTTAGATGCAATATTTACTGTTTTTGTTCTGTTTCAGCAGCGAAAATAGTTCCACACAGCAGAACCATAACACATCTCACAGCAACATTGTGTATTACTGAATGATTCAGCGTTTTGAATGAATCGATTGAATCAAAGATTCAATTACCTATATATAAACAACCTAATTCTTGAATGAATCAGCCGTTTGAACGAATTGACTCAGACGGTCACCTGCCGCCACCTATTGGCAGTTTAGTTTCTTGTTTAAACATTCTTTCCAACTTTTCGTATTTGTATATTCAAAAAATGTACAACAATCTCATAGCATTCTTTAATGCAGTTGTAATTTTCCAGTATAAATTATTTGATTTAATTGGTAACAGCCCTATAGTGTCTTAATCTAGTTAAATTTATTGATTAAATTTAAGAATATAAAATTAAAGCTGAAGCATGGCCTATATTTAATAAGATTAGGGAAAAATGCCCTTTATAAAAGGTAAAAATATCACAAATATGCAGATTTAAAATATGTCAAAGCTGATTGAACACTGGTGAGAATATTGCTTCAGAATAAATTACACACACACACACACACAAAAAGTAATAAAATAAAATTTCCGGACAAGCACATTTTTTACTCAGACAAGTGAATGACAGATTTACACGTTATCAGGCTTAATGTCGAGCCCTGATACACATGATATCGCTTGTTTCTGCATCTTCTTCGCATGTGTTTTGATCAGGAGATTCAGTACTCTTTCAGAAGATGAGTAATAGTGCCCCCTACCATATAACAGTGAAAACACGGAAAGCCAGACATTTCAGTCAATGACGGGAAAGAGTTCAAATGTATTCAAATTTGTTTAAACCATTCTTATATAAATTGCCACAATGATCTGCAGTCATGTCGCATTGATTTGTGCTTGAAACGCAACCAGAAAAATGCATATGGTAATGCATTGTTCATAAAACCATTCTTAGAGTAATTTGTTGCATTCAAGGATTAAACAAGCAAAATTCATTTTAGTTAATGATAGGGATGTAACGATATATCGTTAATCGATATATCGCGATATAAAAATGTGCCGATATGTATCGTTGATGTAAACGAGATGATTATAGAGTTGTTTTATCCAAGGCTCAACTTTAATACACCCAAAAATGTAAACTCTGTCATCATTTACTTACCCTCATGTTGTTTCGTTTAACTCCTAAATACAAATGAAGATATTCTTTATAAAACCTGAGAGATTTCTGTCCCTCCATTTAAAAGTCAATTCCCCTCAAACTTAAAAGATCCAATAAATGTCATAAAGGCATCGTAAAAATAACTAATCGAGTAGTCTAATCCAAATCCAAGTCTTCTGAATAGACATGATGGCTATATATGATGAACAGATTTACCATGATGCATATACTGTAAACACGGACGTTCAAATGATTGCGTGATGAGCAAAAACAAGATGAGAGTAAATGCAAAATATAATTTTTGCATGAGCTAAACATTTACATTTTGGGTATAAATTTTCGCTTTCTTGCAATTAGAACTGTGACGGATTGCATTGATCATCTGAAGCGCACGCACTGAAACGGCACTCATTTAAATCACCAGATCACATTTGGTTTTAGTAGTATGATTATTCAAAGCATTTTAGATGGTTTATTCTTACATGTATAGTGCATTAATAGCGGAAGAGGTAGCGCGAGTAATGCCTGAGGGGAAAAAATTTAAGTTTACGGCGTTTCAGTGACATTACTACATTAAATGACTATATATAATGTATAGTGATACAATGGCGGAATATTTGTGGGTCCTGATAATAATACAATATAATAATAATATAATTTTAATAATAAAAAAAAGTTTAAAAAAAAATGTTTTTAATTTGACTTAAAATATCACGATACATATCGTATCGTGATACGAGTGTATCGTTATACCCCTAGTTAATGATCCTTGTGTAAACTGTATTCATCTGCCTTTGCCGCATTCATGTAAAACATGCCTAACAAATTTGGGTAAACCATTTTTGCATACATTTTGCAGTCATGTCACATTCAATCATGAATTCATAGTAAACTTGTGTTACATAAAACCATTCTTGCATAAATTGTTGCATTCATGAAACACAAGCATAAATTTCTGTGTAAATCATTTGTTAAGCTATTGTTGCAGTCATGTCGTATTCATTCATCCGTTATCGTTCATAAAGCCATTCGGTAACGCTTTATTTTAGTGTCTTTGTTACATGTTACATGTATTTACTATAGTAATTACTATAAATTGTGCTTAATTACATGGAACTAACCCTAAACCTAATCGTAACCCTATAGTAAGTAAGTACAGATTTTGTGCTCACGCCCAAAGTGCGCACACATAAAGCCGCCTCGCAGAACTAAATGTTGTTCTTTTTCACTGCTTATTGCGCTTAAACAGTGAAATACTCACAAAATAATGTAAAAATGCCGGTATTGGCGAGTATTCATGTAAACGCAGTCAGTTATGTTTTAAGTGAACGTAAACAGTTGAGAAAGAAAATGCATGTGTAACAGTATAATGGATCCGTGCGTCAGGTCTTAAAGTGACAGCAGCCTAAAATACCTGCTGCCAAATTATGAGATAATATTAAAGATATCTATATGGCAGTTTTCCCCATGGTATCAATGTCAAAATTGTGGCCTGTGAAAATAAAATAACTTTAGAAAAGCCAGTGTCAAGCCCTGATTGAGTGAGCAGAAGGAATTTTATGTGCATTGTTTGTAAATGATGTTGCAGTGCAACAATTCACACAAGAATTGCTTCAGGAAAGATTTACACAGAACTTTGTTCTGAATGATGCCCATTCAGCGAGTGATTGTTTTGCATTATTTCCAGATCATTGCAGCACAGGAGGAGATGCTAAGAAAAGAGAGGGAGTTAGAGGAAGCCCGGAAGAAACTCGCCCACATCCGACAGCAGCAATACAAGTTTCTGCCCAGCGAACTGCGAGAAGACCAGAGCTGAACACTTCTCGTCTGACTGGACGTGATATTCATCGGATCATGATTGTTACGGATGATTGGCTGCTCCTTACATGGAGGGGTAGAGATGTCACACGTCATTGGTTGTGTAACTGTCAGGTGATTTGTTGCAGTTAAATGTGATTGGTTCACATGGGACTATCGCCACTGATCGGCTGTATGTTGGGGTATGAACGCATTTCCACTTACATAGGGCTAATATTTTCTGTTCTTGTTTTTTAGTCATGTATTAAGGTTTAAAGCACTTGTTAGAGGTTTGTTTGAGCGTGTGTGTGCGTGTGACTGTTTTAAGTATCAATTGTATCCCACTGCTTGGCGATAATTTACCATAAGAATCTCAATAACTAATCCTACACAATGTCAGTACATCACGTTTTATAATGCAAACAATGTGAAACTATTAAAATCTGAAACCAGACAAAATTTACTTTGCACCTATGAAGTATGATGTCAGACCATAAGCTTTCATTCACTCACTTGCTTGAGTTCTGACTGCTTCAAACGCCTCTAGAATGCACTGCTCGATTTATTCATATACCACTCTAGAAATGTACTATGTTAGTAAGGTTATGAATTATATGTAGTTGTTATAAGGAAAGAATGTAACGGTGTAATTTATTGATAGCAGAACTTTATAGTCTAGTTGGGGGCTCAACTGAGTTGATCAAAATAAGGAAGTATCATGTCGTTCAACTCTTTAAATTCATGCTAATGGGTTCATTCAATCCTCTCTTCATACAGTACCTCAGCTGTAGCCCAGATCTTATGACTACATTTCCCATGATTCCTCTGTACGTCGAAACTTATTCACGTCATGTCGTAATTGCCGTAATTACGAGATGACAACCCGTGATGTTCTTGCTGTTCACTATCAAAACCAAAAACCTCTGAAAATTCTGAGTTCTACGAGGACTTGAACGCTGAAATCGGAATCTCGTAATTACGGTAATTCTGACATGGCATGAACGCACCTTAGGTCAGGTGGACAGGAACGAGGTTTGGCAAAACACAATAGCTATGTTCGGAATAGAATACTACTCATACTATTTCTGCAGGATGCATACTTTCTGCATGGAACGGATGACCTACTATTTACCGAAATGTACGGAAACGTGTAGAACATTATATACCACAATGCAATGTGCTTTTTTTAATTTCCAGTGTAATTTTGGCTGAATTTGAATTTGTATATTGCGGATATACTGCAATTTTTTTTACACGAAATTGGGTAAAAATGTGAGAAAATAACTGGACACAGTTATCTAAATGTGCATAATAATGATGTCATGTATCCACATTATAACTCACCACTGTTTACATACTGCACAATATTTAACATACTATTTAAAGTATATTGTATACAATGAAGTATATTCAAGTATATACGCAATTCATTACGAACATAACCTGGCTCTAGAGCAGGGGTGGGCAACTCTGTGAACGGGATTCCACCAACACAGTAAAAAATATGATTAATAAGTTATGACAACATATGTTTTTACAATGCTTTAACTCATCAAAATAAGTTGAGCCATTTTGAACTTTTTTTTTATTTGAGTAATGTAATTTAAGTTGAAATGACTTAAACATCCAAGCTGATTGTACTTAAAAATTCAAGACAGCAACATGTTCCTCAACATCTTTATTGATTCTGGATCAAACATTCCAATCAACCAATCAGATTTGAGTGACAAGTTTATAGTTTATGTCAAGTTTAGGCTTATAACCAGGGTTATGCGCTTCTACGTCAGTTATTCACCTATCATTTCACTCTAATTTTAGGGATAAGTTATGGGTAGGGGTAGGAATAGGACTATGTTTTTGGACAGGAATGTTGTTCCAGGATCAACAAAAGATCCAGAAACAAGTCTTACTTGGCAAAATCACTGTGACTAGGCAACTGGCCCTCGAGATCCATTTTCCTGCAAAGTTTAGTTCCAACCCTAATAAAACACACCTGAACAAGCTAATAAAGGTCTTCGGGATTACTAGAAAGCTACAGGCAGGTTAGTTTGATCAAGGTTGGAGCTAAACTCCACGGCAAAGTGGAATTCGAGCCAGGTTTGTGTAACGAAAGTAATCCAAAAACAGCCTAATGCCACTTTCTCCGTCAGGGGGGCTGAATTCTCCATTGAATTTGTACGTCAGGGGGGTGTTTTGAGGCTGTTGGAGCGCCGTAATCGTACATACAGGGGGGGAAATCAACCCGTGTAAAAAAAATTACCCACGGCAACAGCTTAATGGTGTGTGCACATCAAAAGCTAATTTAACCCTCTGGGGCTCTTTGGTAATTTCTGACCCAAATTTTTTAAAATAAAAAATGTTAAAAATCGTAGTAAATTCATCGGAATGGTCCGAAACTTGGTGACTTTATTGGTACTTGGTATATGAACACCCAAATAAATTGGGGACAGGATTTGAAAAGTCTAAGTGGTCATAAAAAAAATAGTCACACTCAGGACTTTCGGGTCAAAAATGACCCCCATAGGAAATGAATGGGAAATGCTGAGATTTATCTACAAATCAGCCAGGATGCAGAAAAAAAGGACTCAACAGTGAAGGGGTGAATCTCTAAAACTTTTGGAATGGCACGCGTTAATTCGTGTGTGTGTGAGTTTTTTGTCTGTTTTGCACTCTTGATGTTTTAGAGATTCACCCCTTCACTGTTGAGTCCTTTTTTCTGCATCCTGGCTGATTTGTAGATTATATGCACAAAAAAACTAATTTCCCATTCATTTCCTATGGGGGTCATTTGCCCCGAAGGTCCTGAGTGTGACTTTTTTTTTTTTACGACCACTTAGACTTTTCAAATCCTGTCCCCAATTTTTTGGGGAGTTTATATACCAAGTACCAATAAAGTCACCAAGTTTCGGACCATTCCGATGAAGCTACGATTTGTAACAGTTTTTTATAAAATGCAAGATCCACTATAGTGGTAAAAATGTGCTATTGCGTGATAAAAATACTCGATGTGTCCACCGGTTAGCACTGATCTCATTTAAAAAATTGCTTTCATGAGGCCTAGGCTTGACTCTAAAATGAAATACAGCTTTAATTAAAAAAAATTATATACATATATATATAAAAAAAATATTATATTCGCGGGGCGGCAGTGGCTCAGTGGTTCATGTAGGTTGGCTACAAACTAAAGGTTGGTGGTTCGATCCCCGGTTCCACCTGACCAAGTGTCGAGGTGTCCATGAGCAAGACACCTAACCCCAGCTGCTCCCGACGAGCTGGATGGCGCCTTGCATGGCTTGACACCGCCGTCGGTGTGTGAATGGGTGAATGTGAGGCAATGTGTGAAGTGCTTTGGAAGGCCATTGGTCTGTTAAAAGCGCTATATAAATGCAGTCCATTTACCATTTACCATTTCAATGGGAAAAAATGGGAACCTGTGAGAACCTGTTTTCATAATTATTGCATAAATATTAATTATAAATCATAACATTATCTCAAAACACCAAAAAATAAAATAAAAATATTGTTGAACAAAAATATATTTCATTGATTTTACTCAAATCTTTTTTATCTTAATCCCACCCTCCGGGTCATTTTTGACCCGAAGATCCTGAGTGTGACCCATAAATGAAGAACCCCAGAGGGTTAATTATTTGAGCGAGTAGATTACATACAAAGTCAATGCCAAGCCGTTAATAGACGCAAATTTGTGAGAACGGGTGATATTCTCCTCAATCGCATCTTTCAAAAAAGAATCAACACGAGCGGGAAATTAGCATGATGCATTGTCACACAAGCCAATCAGTGAAGAGAAGAAAATGGAGATTAATATTGTAGCCGTCTGTGGGCACCCCAAAATTTATGTCACAACAAGCCTTATTTTAACAATCTGAGCGCATGGTCTGAAGCGCATGGCGTGTCCGAATCCACTTTTGCTAGTTTAAGTACGGAAAAAATGGTCGGCGGGGCCAGGCGCATGGTCTAACAGGGTTGTCTCTATTTTATTAATGAGTCATGGGTGTGTTTTGGGAGTAGCAATAAACCAATCAGAGTCTCATCTCCCATTCCCTTTAAAAGCCAGTTGCACTTACACCATGGCGGATTCGCTATTTACATGGCGGAATTTGCGAGCGGAAAGACTGAACACTTATCCAGAGAGGAATCATTTTAGTTTTAATATTTAAAAATGTTTGTGTGCTGCTGCGCATTCCTGTGTGTGTAATAAGCAGAGTGTACGCACGTTGTGTACCCACCTATAGGCACATATTACTAACGCGCCCTTTAAATAAAACAAAAAATACTGCGCTATTGACTTTAGACCAGGTTTTTTTTGGTCAATGGTGCAGTCGTTCAGTCGTTTTTCAGTTGCCTCAAAATAGCCCTTGGGCAAACAAATGGGCGTGAGTGCATTTGCTATTTAAACGATGTGGCGCTGGACGTGAAAATGATAACTGCGTCGAGCTGAAACTAGCAAAAAACACTTGCGTCGCGCCTGGCCCAACTTCTTACTCATACGGAGTACGGTCAAAAAAAGATTGCTTTCATGAGGCCTAGGCTTGACTCTAAAATTAAATACAGCTTTAATTAAAAAAAATTATATACATATATATATATACATTTTTTTATTATATTCAATGCAATATATTATTATTAAATATATATATTTTTTTAATTACATTCAAAACAAGTAATCCTGTGAGTAATCTAATATTCGCTTCGCTTTTAGTGTGTGCAAACCATAAAAGTAGCCCTCTCGAGTTGCCCAGCCCTGCTCTAGAGCCACGTAAGAAGTTCACACAAAATGTGCCAAATGTGGCGCGGTCATGTGACTACGATGTAGCATACTACCGTTTTAAATGTTTATCATTTAATATTAATAATCCAGACTGTCTGACATGCTATAGCAGGCAGTGTACAGTATATATTGTGCAGTATGCGGAGCGCTAGTATTCCATTCTGAGCGCAGCCGGAATCGCAGTGTTGTACATGCTAATATCACAGTTCTTCTTAAACACGGATGTGCCCACACTTGCAATAGCAATCCATCGCTGCAAATCAACTTCCTGTTTGAGATTGTGCTTGCATGGCTGTTAGGAACACAGCAGGAAACGGCACATCAGTAGCTTTATAGGATTCAGTGGCGTCGTCATCTGTAGTCTTATACCTGTTAATAACACGTCTCTCTGCTTAACGTGTACTTTGTGTATGTTTTGGGGTAAGAAAATCACAGTGGAATCTTTCAAGACTCCTGTTTTATTCCTCGTTGCGTTGCGTAGAATAACGTGTGGCACTAAAAAGATGAGAACCGACTGTTGTGACTCTTCAGATCTGGACTGCATTGTGTCATAGTGCCTTATTCTGACTTCTTCAGTAGCTCAGTGTGCAAGTTGCTCTTTTATGCTGCTTGTGGACCAGATTTCACTCCACTGGTCTGGATTTAGACGTCTCAGATAGCAATACTGAGCGATAAAGCAGATGAGTGAAGCAGATGTCCTCGGCTTTGTCCTGTTCAAACTAGCTTTGGGTGTGTACAGCGTTGTTTCCAGTCTAAGCCGCATGTGGCGACTAAATCTGATGTCCATTGGGCGGCTGTTTGGTTCTGTTCTGTTCTGCAAAATTGTACCTACTGAGGCCTAAAGATGCACTTGCCTTGGCAGGCCACTATACTGCCGTACAATGAACTCTTTAGACGTTTAGATGTATAGCTTCACGACAAATGAACAAATCCACGAGTAGGAAAAGAAAGGACGTGATTCGTTCTATCAGCACTGACTGCTTTCAGCTTATCCATATTAAAATGTCCCAAAAAAGTACAAGGTTATCTTGCTTTCCATTTCAATAAATCACTATGTATGAAGTTTAGTTTTTTTGTTTGTTTACTTCAAGTTATAGCTATAATGAAGATATTGCAATATGTGGTTGAACATGTGGTGTCTTTCAGTGGAGCCGAAGAAAACAGCAAGAACTATCGCCTTCTTTTGAAATAGAGTTAGGGCTTTCTTTAATCAACTGACATGGTGACATTAATAATAATAATAATGAACATTAAAATGCTGTATGTATAATATTTATCTGGTCACGAAAGTATTTTTTGTATTGCCCTGAAAATAAAGTTTCAACAAACTATCATTTGTGAAAGCATTTTTTTTTTTAGTGATCTTATAATTTTACATTTTGCATTTCAAGAAGTTGTTCAAGAAATTCTTTCTGGTATCTTACTGAAAAAATATTGCATTTTAACACAAGTCAGCTACTTCCTTTTTTTACTTGTCACAAAAAAAAATTCTTTATAGTATTGTTTGTCAACTCTTTTGCTGTCAATTCTGTTACATACTGTGAACATTGTTACTCTACCTGGTAACAAAGTTTGATGGTGACAGAATTGACCCTTTTAAACGTTTTAGCCAAAAACTCTACTTGCTAGCATAAATGCTAAGAGCACATGGCACTAATGAAATCAATGAAACCAATTTAAAGGCAAAGTATGGTAAGGTAACAGAATTGACGCAAGATTTATGGATACACATTTTAATCAGATAACAGAAAAGCTATTTTTTAAACAATTTAACTCTGTAGAATTAGGAAAATTACTATTTAGGGCTTTTATAAATGAAATATAACCTAAAATAAAATATTAAGTCTTAAAGCTTAAAAAATAAATATTATTTGTAGCCTATTTATTTTCCTAGAAGAAGAAAAAAAAATCAATGTATTTTTCCAAATGTATGTAAATGGATTTTTAATCATGAAATGTTATTTTAGAAGTGCATCGTCGTATTTGCGTGGTCGGTGACAACAGCAAAACATTTTTATAAAAAACCCGTTGGCAACCATTCATCCGGGGACTTTTCTTTAGATTTAGCATGACTAAAAGAAACGTCTAGACTTTGCAGTGGAGGCCAGCTGTGGTAAGTTTAAAATGCGTCTAAAAATGTGTCCTTGTGTATTTTTAAGTGAATCTTCAACGAAACAGACTAAATCTGTCGCTTTTCTCAGTTCAAGTGGACATGAACAATATGGTTTAGTATGCTAAACCAAGAAATGCTCAAAGTGGTTTCACAACGATTATAAACATTTACTGAAATGTATCCACTTCCTTTCTTTACATTTTCTGCTTTTTATTTCATTAATATTTGTGCAGCATTATTTATAATGGATGTCTGGCGATGTTTGTGTAGCTCTAGATGTGTGACATTCTGTCCAATAGGTGTCGCTGTTACTCCATGTGTTTGTGGTCGCGGTCATTCTGGGAATTACATTGCGGATGGCCAAATTACACTCTTCTGTGTGACCAAAAAAGGACATGTGGCAGTTTTTGCTTTGACTCCAGACAGCGATCTATAAGAGAACAGTATGTTCGAGCAAAATGGGAGAAAGAGAATAGGCCTAAACGTGATAGTGGGAAAGTGATACTCAAATGGACACATACAGCACTACTGATATCAGGTGAGACGAAAACATACACATGCATTATTTAGTCTTGTTCTGTTAGTATTCATTAGTTCCCATTTCAGATATTAAGGCCAACCAGAGGAAGTCCAGTCGACTATAGCTGGTGTAATGCAGGGGTTCCCAATCTTTTAAATGCCAAGGACCAGTCACCATGATTTTGCCAAGTAAGACATGTTCCTGGATTAACATATTTTGTTGACCCTGGAACAACATTCCTATCTTCACCCTATTCCTACCCATAACTTATCCCTAAAATCAGAGGGAAATGATAGGTGAATAATACTGACGTAGAAGCACATAACCCTGGGTGTAAACCTAAACTTGACATCAACTATAAACTTGTCACTCAAATCTGATTGGAATGGTCAAAGCCGGTCCGTGAACATTCGAGAGCAAGTTGAGTGTCTGCAACTTGCATGTATGAATATCTATATGGAATAGACTTCAGCAGATTGTTTAGCTAAACTAACGGTGAAGGCATCTAGCACAACATTAAAAAAGTAATCATAGTAAAAGTCAAAACATTAAAAGTACCATAGTAAAAACAGTTAATACATGTAAAAACACGGGCGTCGGAACCATTGTATGTGGGTGGGACAAGACCCACCCACTTTTTACGATCAATGATATTGGACCCACTCACTTTTATCGTCTCTAACATTCAGCACATGTCTGTTTACCTACCCCTAATCGATAAACACTTATTATTAAACACGTTAGACACTTTATTTCCACTTTTCTAACATTTTCTTCATTTTTATTGAAAATAAATGCCTTTCCGATCTGATATGTGATGGGAAAAGGGAGAAGATTGAGCTCGGCGAAAGGCGGACTCGAACCGCGGGTCGATTTGTGTCAAAACTAGATGCCGTGCGTCTCACCCCTACACTACTGCTGCCGCTCTCAATGATTTGGCGATTTCCGTAATTTTGTCTTCCGAACTATACGTTTAGCAAGCAAAGCGGTATATTTGTAGTTAATGTAATTGGCATCTATTCCAGTAAAAAAAATTCTGAGGACCCACCCACATTTTTTTTGCTTCCGACGCCCATGTGTAAAAAACATTCTCACCTGTGAAAAGTTGTCCAATTTCTTCTGCCTTTTAAATTTTGCCGGTTTCACAACCAGAAACTGCACAATGTTGTGGCATCATTGACAACACAAAGATGACACCGTTGCAACAAGATGGCGGGCACGCCGACGTGTCTGGAATGGTCGAATTATCCATTTTTATGTCATGGATTATTCCAACCTTATTAATGATGCAAACTCTGTGTGAACTCATAGGGTTTCGTGCAGAAACCCACAATCTCGCATTGAGCAGGACGAATTGGATAGCGCTAGTTAAGTAATTGAAAATCCCATATTTGTTGACTTTGAAGGTCCTCCAATAGGTGGGAAAATATGATTTCTTCAGTTCAGCATTAACCTTTTCATGTGAAATGATAAAAATGTACCATGACATTTTCAGGCACCATTCCCAAGGATGGTTATCAAGTCTGTTTCTTGTTGCTAATGCTTTGTCTTCAGACAGACAAAAATACTATAGACCTACTCTTTATAAAAGCCTTGGACAGACTATAAAAATCTTTGCAGTCAGTTATTGTTAATGTCTGTTGTTTGGTGTTAGCATGAGGCACATACAGTCTGTTTCCTGTCAGCGGGACACATTTTTGTGAACTCAGAGGCTTTGTTTGGATTGCTGTAGTCGTACCACAGGAATGGCGCTAGTATTGAGAGGGCAGCGCTCACATTTTTGTCTGATATCCTTCAGTGGTTTACAGCTGATGAAGCTGTGTTGTAATATTCATTGAGTAAAAATGATTTTCTCAGAGAATCTTACACAGGACCTTTTCACATTTGGTTCTTGAATTGATTTAGAAATTATGTGTGATGTTTAGAAGATTAAATGGGAGTTAAAGTGTGTCAAACTTAGGATTTGGTTTGGCTATTTTCAAATATGTGGTGTGTGTGGAAGGAGTAGAATATACAGTTTGTACAGTATAAAAACCATTATGTCTGTGGAAAGTCAAAGTCCTAATAAAACAAAACGTGTGTGTGTACAGGTTTGGCTATACTTGAGATACAACTATTTGAAAATCTGGAATCTGAGGTTGCAAAAAAATTGAAATATTGAGAAAATCACCTTTAAAGTTGTCCAATGAAGTCCTTAGCCATGCATATTACTACCAATAATGCATTTGTTTTATATTTACAGTAGGACATTTACTAAATATCTTCATGGAACATGATCTTTACTTAATATCCTAATGATTTGTGGCATAAAATAATTATTTTGACCCATACAATGTATTGTTGGCTATTGCCACAAATATACCTGTGCGACTTATGACTGGTTTTGTGGTCCAGGGTCACATATACTGAAATATTATGACAACTGACAAGTTTTGCACATTTGGATGGGTAGGTTTAGAGGGACATTTTTTGATCCCCATGAGGAAAACATCTTTTCTGTGATGGGTAGGGGACAGAATATACCGTTTTTACTGTATAAAAATCATTGTCTATGGAGAGTCCCCGTAAAACATGGAAACCCAGTGTGTGTGTGTAAATTCCACAGAGTTGGACACATGAAGATCAGCCGTCTGCCATGTGTTGTTCAGGTATTCATGATAACTCAAGTGAATGGTGGTTTTATTTTCCGGTAATCTTAACATCTCATCAGGCCTGGAAGTGGAATTCTTCCTAAAGAAGAAAAAAATGGGAGGAAAAAAGGGAAAACATTGTTGTCACAGCTGTTTGACTAATTTTAAGCAACGCTCTCACCTAGGAATGAAACATAGTTCACATTTGTTTGCTTTGTGCCGTGTTTTCATTGTTAATGAATTTCTGCAGTGCTGTTAGTGCCTTCAAATCTAAAACACTACCTTAGATAACAAATTCAGAATTTGTGAATTTCAATTAAACTGGCCTCACACATTGTACAGGATGTGAATGTGGAATGACAGGAAGAATAATTGACTTTACTGCAAAGATAAATATATATATATACATTTTTTTAAATGTTGGTAACCTGACAGTTGACAGCACTCATAGTATTTTTTTCCTACTATGGAAGTCAAAGGGGTCCATCAACTGTCTGGTTACAAACATCCTTCAAAATATCTTCTTTTGTGTTCAGCAGAAGAAAGAAACTCATACAGGTTTGAAACAACATGAGGGATGACAAAATTGTAATTTTTGGGTGAACTATCCCTTTAAATTAAATGGATTATTAAAATGTATATATATTTTTTAATTTCATTTCTTATTCCTTGAATTTGAATTACATTCTGCATCCTGCATTCAAAAATAATCCAAATTAAAGTTTGTAATTCGGCTCAATTCTGAATTTTGTACGATCCTGCTAGACGACAACATGAAAGAGATTAATAATGTCTGCAAGAACTGGTGTGCTTAAAACACAGTCGGCCTTCTTTGTGTAGACGAGAAGGAATCTGCTCGGAGAGGTGTGTGTTTTGAGAGTAAACTCAGCAGGCGCGGTGGAATGATCTGGACTGTACACATGACTATTTTAGGCTTGTTCGTGAAAGGGGTTGCCCAATTTCCTTGTGGTGTCATCCATGAGGAGCGCGACTCATGGGATGCTGTTTATTGTCTGAGATCTCCTGTGAGAGGTAATTTCCAAATACAGGGTGCTATCATCTGTTATAGCATCACTATTACTGTTGCTTATACTTCGGGCAAGGGATCTTACCCTAAATATCAAACTTTGATGCATTCACTTTAAAGTAAATAAAATGGGTTATAAACTTAGAAGGAAGGGAGACAGTCCATTTCTAGGGTCCGAAAACCTTCCAATGAAATGGTAACAATTTGCAGAACGGTTTCATTAGTTAACATGAACTATAAGAATGAACAATACTTGCACAGCATTTATTCATTTCAACATTTACTAATGCATTATTAAAATCAGAACTTGTATTTGTTAACATTAGTTAAAGGTCCCGTTCTTCGTGTTTTTTGAAGCTTTGATTGTGTTTACAGTGTGCAATAAAACATGTGTTCATGTTTCGTGTGTAAAAAAAAACAGTATTTTTAACACAATGTACTTATCTGTATACCGCTGTTTTCACTGTCCTAAAAACGGCCTGATGACTTCCTTTATTCTATGACATCCCTCCTTCAGAAATACGTAACGAGTTCTGATTGTGCCAGTGGTTCCCGTGTTGTGATTTGACCACAGCTTAGCGAACGTGTCACGGTTCCTGTGTTGTGATTCGACAGCAGCTTAGCGCACGTGGAAAGGTCACGCCTCTTAACAGGAGATGTATGCGCTTAATGATCTCTACAGCGTCCCTGGGAAAGCCAAACAAAGGTGATTTGACTCCGGGATGAAAATAACAGCGTCTCGACGACATGGCGACAAACACACTCAAACGCAACACTTCCTTTTCTCCACGTGACACGTCCTCTTCTCCACGTGGGACAGCAACAAGACCACGCCCCCTTTTTGCGCGTATTCTTGTGGGCGGAGGTTAGTCTGTTCTACTGACGTCATATATGAAGGAAGTACCAGGATGTAGTCCAAGCCAGCCGTTCACTGTAGGCTTTGAAAGGGAACTTCTGTTAAATAAAATATCTTGCTTGGCATTGAACTTTGAGCTTTATAATTTTACAGGTATTATTTATGCTCTAACAGCAACATTACACACTAACTAAAGTTTGAACAGTGGGATCACGAAGAACGGGACCTTTAATGCACTGTGAACTGATTACACCGTTAGCATTTCGCTCAAAAATAACCAAAGAGTTTCAATATTTTTCCTATTTAAAACTTGACTCTTCTGTAGTTACATCGTGTACTAAGACCGACGGAAAATGAAAAGTTGCGATTTTATAGGCCGATATGGCTAGGAACTATACTCTCATTCCAGCGTAATAATCAAGGAACTTTGCTGCCGTACCATGGGTGCGGTGGCGCAATTACTTTTTTCCATCGGCCTTAGTACACGATGTAACTACAGAAGAGTCAAGTTTTAAATGGGAAAAATATTGAAACTCTTTGGTCATTTTTTTGAGCGAGATGCTAACGGTCTAATCAGATTCAATGATCTATGCTAAGCTATGCTAAAAAAGTGCTACCACCAGACCCAGAGATCGGCTGAATGGATTCGAAAACGGTAAAACTCAACTGTTTAACTCTAGGGGAGCTGGAAAACAAGCCTATTTTCAAAAATGTGGAGTGTTCCTTTAACCCTATGGGCCCTTTTTTAACGATCTGAGTGCATGGTCTGAAGCGCATAATGCAGGTGCATCTAGGACGTGTCCGAATCCCCTTTTGCTAGTTGAAAATGAAAAAAGGTTGGTGCGCCAAGTGCATTTTCCAGAAGAGTTGTACGTAGTCTCTTAATAAGTCTTGGGTGTGTTTTGGGCGTTACATGCAATAAACCAATCAGAGTCTCATCTCCCATTCCCTTTAAAAGCCAGTACACAAAAAATACCTCGCTATTGACTTTAGACCAGGTTTTTGTTGGTCAAATTAGCAACGCGCCAACAATGCGCCTGAACACACCTCATTTTCAGAGCAGCACGCCCATAGTCGAACAGATCGCATTGCATCGGGTATATGATAGGGCCCTTTAACTCTAAATCTACCCATACCACTAAACCTGTCCCTAACTGTACATGTATTCCACCTCAATAGCAGCAAGTGTTTTGCAATATAATATGAACACAATAAAAGTACATTGTAACAAACAATTTCTTTATGTAAGTACAAAAAATAAAACTTAAACTTCAGTTAATTCAACTAGGCAACCAAGGCAACATTTCCCATTTTCATTTAAACTTGATGTACTAAAATAACTCAAACTAAAATATACACAAAACCTATACTTATTTTTTTTTAATGAAAATTAAAATGAAACTGTGAAAATATTACATGCATATAAATACCTGTCTTTTCACAATCTCCATGTCTGGTTCTACTTTCTCCAGAGGAACCTCAGGGAACATATGTATCATTTGTTTTTGTAGCCCAGTGTCTGCACCTGTGGGGAATGTTTGGTCTGAGGATCCCATTAATAACCTCTGGTCTACGCATCAGCTGAGATGGCCGACCCACTGACCCGCTGGGACACCGTCCTGCTGAAAACGTGAGCTGTAGAAAAAGAGAGGTGGAGATGAGCAGACAGACCTGTACAGACACTGGGACGAGGGAACAAATTAGAACAATGTGGCTAGTCTGGCTAAAGATTAATACATTTTGGGAATTCATTCTAATTCCTCAAAAAATGTATCTATAGTTAAGTAAATTGGCCATGAATTATTTAAATGAAAACGGGGGAACAAATGATTACAATGTGGCCACGAATTCATAACTTGTGGGAACAACTTCTTAGTCCATGGCCATATCATCTATCATGTTCGCACGACATGCAGAAGAAAAACAGCTCAAACTTGCATTTTAGTCTGTACTAGCTTAAGCCTTGTCTGTGAAAGCAGGCAATAGTGTACTAAACTGGATGTAATTGAGGAAGTTTGTGGTTTCCCACAGGTGTTTGGTGCTCCAAACTTGTATTATTCTTGAAGTGGTCCACCACCTTAAAACCTTTTATAACCAGTGCTCTGATTTCTGCTGTTGGCTATCGGATAAGGAACCGTCCATGCTGTTCCACCAACTGCGGTGTGACTAGGTGTCAGCATTTCTGAGTCAGCAGTGATGCCACTGATATATCTGGATTCGAGCTCATGCTGGACACCAAATACTTGAGGTGAGGAGCGTCTTTAAGCACCCTAAAACTGTCACTGGTCAACGCTTTCAATCATCCGAACACACCCTCCCGTCTTCATGCCACATCAAACTGTCCTCACAAACATTTTATAGACCAGCATATTCGCCTTTTAACACCTCGCAAATAGATCAGCATTGGAAGTTTTAAATGCTACAAGTGAATTTAGCCATAACAACATTAAAATGTATGACTGAAGGTTTGTTGGTAAATGGAAATGGCTATCAATGGTAATTCAGGAATATCTAGTCTGGACAAGCATGAAAGTTTAGTTAAGATGGTCTGACTTTGAGAAGTACCAGGGACAGAGGTTTAGAGATGTTGGCAGCGATGTAGTAAGTGCATGGATCCTTTGGTGTAATGCAACACCTTACTGTCTCGCTCTTAGAAAGGAAACCTCCCAATCCAGGAGGTTTTTGCCAAGAAAAGAAGCCACATCTTTCAGAAGAAGAAAAGGCCTGCCGTAAGCGTTTTCTTTCTTGCTCAGTCTCGCTGCTGTGGCTTTCCCCACCCTAAAAAAGCAACTAAAGCTGAATAAACAGCAGTGAACAAGGGCTTGCTGAGTTTCTGGAAATATGCAGGGGAAATGGGTCTCTTGTTTCAACAAATGGCCCACTTTTGAAAGCAGTCAAATGAGCCTGCAGGGACCGAACAGCAGGTTAGAGAACATGTTGCTTTCAGTCAAAAGGAGAATCTGAAATTATCGCTGTTGAAGTCTGGATTATATTGTATGAGCCTTAAAAACATTTTCTGACGCCCCAGTGCTTCAATATTTTATGTTTAAATAGCAGTGTCAATAACAAGCTGTTTGGGGTCATGGTTTAAGCTGTGGGCTGGAAACTGAAAGGCTGTAGGTTCAAATATCTCAAGTAATTCATAATCATTGTGCACTTGATGAAAGGTTGTAGGTTCAAATCCATAAATACAGTTAAATGTATGGAAGCCCATTTATGCCTTAAAGTAAAAATATAAAACGTTTATTGTGACTTAATTTCTTGCAAGAATTGACTTCATATCTCCAAATTATGTACTTTACTATTTGTACTTACAACTCATAATTGTGAGTGGGCCGAGTAGGACCAGTTCAATTTGGTGCCGTAACCCGGATTTGAGGCCTGCTCTGAGTGGATCAAGTAGGACCAGTGACATTTGGTGCTGTGACTTAGATTCGAAGCCCACTTGGAGCAGGGCGAGTAGGACCGGTGACATTTAGTGCCATGACACGGACTCGAGGCCTGCTTGGAGTGGGTTGAGTAGGACTGGTGACATTTGGTGCTGTGACCTGGATTCGAGGCCCGCTTGGAGCAGGTCAAGTAGGACCGGTGACATTTGGTGCCGTAACCCGGATTTGAGGCCAGAGTAGGGTCGAGTAGGACCAGTGAATTCGAAGACTGCTCGGAGCGGGTCAATCCAGGTCACAACACCATTTTGAGTGGGCCTCGAATCCACTGGTCCTACTTGACCCACTCTGGTTCTCCGAGCAAAACCGGTTACATTTGGTGTCGTGATCCAGATTGGGAGCGAGGATTAGGGGGTGAGTGTAACAGACGTAGGCAAGTAAGAGCTGTAAACCTCACTCCCCTGGCCTCAAGAGGCACATTAGTGACTGATGTTAGCAACTGCAGTCTTTAGTGTCCTTGTTAGGCCTCCTATGCCGAATACCGCTCAGAGTGGGTCAAGTAGGATTGGTGACATTTGTTGCCGTGACCCGGATGTGATGCCCCCTCAGAGTGAGTCAAGTAGGATGGTTTACATTAGGTGCCTTGACCCAATTGGGAGTGATATTTAGGGGGGTGAGTGTAACGGACCTAGGCCAGTAAGAGCTGTGCGTGTAAACCTCACTCCCCTGGCCTCAAGAGGCGTGTTAGCAACTGATTTTAGCAGCTGTGGTCTTTAGCATCCTTGTTAATGTGCCCCCCTCCCATGCCAGAGACCCCGGATCGAATCCTGCCCCGAGTGGGTCGAGTAGGACCAGTTACATATAAGCCCTGTTTCCACCGAAATTACCCGGAACAATTTGTACCAGGAACTTTTTTTCCCCCAGACCTGCGACTGTCTGCGTTTCCACTGCGCGACAAAGTCAGACTGTTCCTCCCAGTCAGCGACGGACAGTAATCATTTTTGCACAACACTGTCTGCAACAATAACAAGTATGGAGGAGATTTAAGCAGCGCTGCTTTTTCTGGTTATGTATTGGTTTACTAAAGAGGTCATTAACAAAACGTCGAAAAAGAGACGAGCAGTAAAAATTTAGTAAAAATTCTGCGTATTCTGGAAGCTCGTAAAGCTAGATTTAAAATAAGACAACTTATATTATTATCAGCTATTACGGACATTGACCGTGCGATTGTTGAGACGAACCCGCGTCATCGGACAGAAAGAGCAAGACTGATATTTACTGAACGCAGAACGAACCTCACAAGAATTTGAAAAATGCCGGTTGAAATAAAATGCTGCATGAGTTCAACCAATCAGCATGTTCAGCGCAGTGTTAATTTCGTTGACGAATAATTTTCGTCATCATTTTCGTCAATTATCTTTTTTCACTGACGAAAACGAGACGATAACTAAATAAAAACTGTTAGATGTTAGATGACAAAAACTATAACGAAAATCAACTGTCATTTTCGTCAACAAATAAAAACGAGACGAAAATGTTAGGGAGGGACGATTAGGGAAGAGATCCAGTCAGAACTGATGTCCGCGCACATTTGATTTGAACGTGTTGATCTAACCGCTGGAAAACACGGCGCTGTTGCGCTTCTACAGGCTCATCCCCAATCCAGCGCTCCAGAGCGGCTCAATCAATGAATATAACACACATTTATGCCAGGATATTGTTTATGAACTAATGCTGATGAGTAATGACAATGTTTACTTTACGATGTTTATATAGTAATACGTTTTAGACGGTTGTAGCATATTTTATCTCCTCATCTGAACTTGAATGAGCTCCTACAACTACAATAGAGGCTCAGACATTTCAAAATAAGAGTCCGGGTGTATTTCCAGCTGGTTTATAACTAAAAGTCACGCATTATATATTCGTTTTTGCTTACACAATAAACTGTATTTAGTTTCATTCCCATTTAATTCATAGTCAGGAGGAAATACCAGTATTTAACACATATTAAATAAAGTATCAGGGTTATAATAGTTCACTAAAACCATTAAAAAAAATCTTTGTCACTTAAAATTAAATAAATGTTAACTGAAATTATAAAATAAATAAACAAACTAATTTGAAGCTTTAGCTTAACATGATATAGGCTACTAACTAAAACAGAAATACAAATTTTTTCTGTTTTAGATACAAACTATATAGATGTTTTTAAAAACAAACAAAAAAGTGAATTGAGCTCTCTTTTGTGAATTTTTAATGTTAAAAACAAAATAATGTCAAAATGTCAGTTCAAGTGACAGTCGGTTATGTAATACTTAAATGCTTAATGTATTACAATTTAACTAAACTCATTAGATTTTAGGAGACTAACTCTACTGTAGATTTAGTCGACTAAAATCTTATGATATTTAGTCGACTAAAATCTTATGATATTTAGTCGACTAAAACTAGACTAAAACTAAAAACAATTCAGGAGACTAAAATATGACTAAAACTAAATGGCATTTTAGTCAAAAGACTATGACTAAAACTAAATCAAAATATGCTGTCAAAATTAACACTGGTTCAGCGCCCAAGTCCCACCCCTGAAAGTTCCTGAACTTTGAAAAAGTACTACCTCGTGAGCGGGCCATTTGGAGGGGGAAATATTTACCCGAAACTTCATTTAGACCCCAGTTCCTGCGGTCGAAACACACGAGTACCACCCCAAAGTCCCTAGTTCCTGCGGTGGAAATGTGGCTATAGTTACTTTTGCCAGTCCTACCAAGTAATGAGTCAAGAAGGAGTAAAAACAGTATGGCTCTGGTTCATTTATCACACTGTAAATAAAGGATCAAGTTTAATGCATTGAATTAAGGGATAAAATATTCTATTCAGTGTCTCAATTTTGACAAATGTGACATTTTGTCCGAATATGTTCATGAAATTTTGCAAACTGTGCATACATACTGAAGAAATAGTAGTTTGTTATTCTGAACATTGATTTTGATCAAAGCATCAGTTAAATGACAAATTATTAGCAAGATCAGCATTTGGTTGAATCATATACAGTTCAAAATAGATTTTGCAGGTATTAATACCCCAATAAATTGCATCAGATCATTCACTGAGAGATAAAGGAGCCCTAATGTTACCCATGTTTCCCCCCCATGTTTCCCCCATCTGATTGGAGATCTTTCAAAGAATCTGACCGTTGATTTTCAGACGTTGATTTTTCATGATGATCATCATCATCATCATTTCATCTCTTCCACGATGAGGCGTTCCTCCTCAAAGCTGTGAGGAGATATTAGAAACCACACTGCTGACTGTTAGCATATCTTGCCAGAAGCTCAGCATCAGATTTTATGACTAAGTTCAGTGCAGTCAGCGGAGAAGTTGATCTTAGATGGATTCCTCTGGCTGATCTTGGCCTCTCTCCCATTTCTTCCAGCTCCCTGACAGGAAGTGTGAACCCCACACTGAGACTGACACAAGAACAGTCACTGCATCTGAACAAATACTGACAGGGTCACGGGGGTCTGATCTGGGGTGAGAGGACAGCTTGTCAAGTGGTGTGGGTTCCTTTGGTATGTCTCACTCAATACAACTTGCAGCCGTGACGCAGAGTCGTTAACACATTTTGTCTGTGTGTGTTCAAGTGAGTGTGTGTCTCACTCAGTCAAAACCACATCACGGAGACATCTATCTGATGTGCATGGTTTCGTCTGGAAGAGGTCTTTTTGGGGATTTTGCTCATCTGCAGAACGTCTAGAGCAACACACAAATGGCACTCTCCATAAGTTCACAAACGATTCGTCCGTGGCATTAGCATGAGCTTAGATATGTTATCACTAAAGGTAATTCATACACAAATGGCACTCTCCATGATCCAAGTGCATGGGACAATCAAAGAGTTTCGTTTTAGCATGTTGTTAAAGTTAACGTGTTAGCGCTTATGTGTAATGTGTTCAATAGAGTTTGCTGTCAGCAGTTGGATAAAGACAAATCGCACTCTTCACGAAAAATCTGCAGAACCGATAAAGTTTAGTGTTAGCATGTTGCTAAGTTAATGTGTTAGCTCTAATGTGCAATGCATATAAATCTGTCTTCAAATTAATGTTTTTTTTTTTCAGTATTAAATTCCAGCATTCAACATTTCTCTTGACTAATTCATCAACTAAAAAAAGTATCGCAGTGCATTCTGGGATTGCATTCCCTGTGAAGTATACATGTGATCTAATGATCTATGAAGCATCTTTCATGCTAGATAATGTCTTAGTATACTGTCTAGGTAGGCAGCACACTCGGTTTTGGAACAGACAAGTCAATCAAGAGCTACTTCAAAAAAATGCATGTATCCTCAGGTAAACCATACCATCTCCTCATTTAGCCCTATTTGATTTGTCCTGACTGGGTGATATAAATAAGACACATGGTCAATAATGAAGACGAGCACATACCCAGAGGTTTTATGGCTCAGTGAAATGCAAACCAAACTATTTCGGAAGCCGTAAACTCAACATAAGAACTCATCACGTCAGCTCTCAGCACCCAGCTCCATATATGGGAAGATTTGCTTCAACTGCTCACATGGAAAGTTTACACCTACTGACATCCAGGAATGGAAAAAATTAGCAAATATTGATGGAGGTCTGTCAATCTCACCCCATGTCAATTTCACAAGAGGAACCAAGCCCATCCAAGCATCTATTTCTGGCTTCAGGTCTGATTGTTCTGCTGTTATGACGTTAGGTAGGTTGGTAGGTAGTTAGAGTTTAGTGCAGTCTATCACCAGAACAGCTTGAAAACATTGTCTTGTATCAGTGAACCTCACAAATGAGTCACATCAGTGCAGGAGAATTCCAGGTCTCCATCCGGCCTTTATGCTGTTATGGAATCTCTTATCTTGAGGATGCAAAGTAAAGCGGTAAGTGCTTTGTTGACTCCTTCCCAGCAGTGTTTAACACTGGAGTTCTTGAACTTCAAGGATTTCTACGCTGATTTCAGACCTAGGTTAGTTGATTGACAAGTAACATTTGATTTTTAGTCTTTTAACTTGTTTTTCCGTTCCTTTTCAAGTGATCGAGGATCTTCTAATATTCTGGAGAAGAATAATCGCTGCCATCTCTTGTCACATCTGAATTCGCCTTTCTGGACAGATTATGGTGGTCTGTCTTGCATGAGATGCAGCTCTAAGTTTTCTCCAGCTGTGTTAGTGGAACACAAACAAACACTTCATAGGGAGGAACCCTCACTAGCCCGCAACTATTTGACCATTATGGCTGCCACCCGCATCAAAAAGACTAAGGAAAAAAAGAAAGCTCTCAAATGAATCGCATTCCACTGCCAAAGCTGCTTGTTTTTCACATTATCATGAATGACGTGAAATGCAGAGGAGTTTGTCTGCTTATTTCCCTCTCCATTTTTATGACCAGGGTGGGAGTTGCTTTGCTGACAGATAACAATTTGGCCAACAACTTAAAATGAATGTAAGAGACATGTAGTTCCCGAAGTGACTGTCTGCTTGGTAACTCATGTGAAATACTGTCTTGCCACATCACAATGAAGGGTAAAATGAAAGCTGTGATAGATACATTGTGGTCACTGTCTTTTCACGCAGACTTCTCTTGGCAGAACATGCAGCAATTTCTCCCATAATGGTTAAGATGTATCTATGCGCATGACACAAAGGCAGTTCTATGCCAGGGGTTTTCAAACTTTATGATGCCACCTTTATCGGGGACCCCCTTCCTAAAATCCATCTATATATTTTTATGTATGAAAAGACATTTAGATTAGATTAGTTAGATAAATAGCAAGTGTGACATTATAAATACAACATATTGTTTCCAAACTTAAATTGGCTATACTTAATGTTGGATGTATAAACCTGAAGAAGAACATTTTCAATGAAAAATTACTTTCACAATAAATGTATGTAAGCAGCTTACGTACTGCGGTAAGAATACTGCCTTACAATCCCAGTGAGCAAGAAAAAGGGGACTATAGTGAGAAAAACTCACTAGAAAGATACAAAGCAAACATATACAATTCTGGAAAGTATGCATACGGCAAACAAAGTGAAACGGTTAGAAATGAAACGGTTAGATTGTGCGTTAGACCTTATCCAGTTTTGCTAATTCTCTGAAATGTTCTGGAGGACCCCTGGGGGTCCCCGGACCCCAGTTTGAAAACCCCTGTTCTATGCTACTCTATAAGATCTTATTTTCACCTAAATTAAAGGAAGTATTGCATGTGCCTTTTTAGTAATAGAGCAATCCCAGAATGCATTGTAACGAGCTTGAAGTAAAAAACAATCAAATTGACCAATGAAATTGGCTTTTTCTGCTTATTAGGAGTTTTAAGTTGTTAGCTGAGCAACATGCATACATCAAACAAATCAGCTTTTCTTGTATTTGCAGTTAATAATTTTCAACGGACACTTAATTCTTTTTAATATTTATGATTATGTTATCATATCCCATTCAGTATGCGAAGCCAAACGCTCCAGAAGTGTCTAAATTGTACTATGAACCACACAAAACCACCATATTTTATTCAGATTCAACACAATTCTCTACTTTTGCTATGGGGAAATGACTAGGAGCTTGGTT
Source organism: Romanogobio albipinnatus (assembly GCA_023566225.1). Classification (NCBI taxonomy): domain Eukaryota; kingdom Metazoa; phylum Chordata; class Actinopteri; order Cypriniformes; family Gobionidae; genus Romanogobio; species Romanogobio albipinnatus. The sequence goes on along the minus strand of CM042262.1, from coordinate 15,553,093 downwards.
TAAGAATTTGGAATTTCCTGCTTTAAGTATGTGGACGGCACGGCAGACATTGAGACTGCTGGCAGGGTTTAGGAGCTGTTTCAGATTAGTGCCAAATAAAAGAATCCCCCCCTATCATACTCATCTCTGCCTTGGGCTGTAGTCACGTAGGCCTTACAGTAGAAATGCTCTGGCGCTCAGGGCGAAAATCTGCCCAGGCCTGCCAGACATTTCTCCCAGAGACCACCTCAGCTCTGATCTCTCTCAAACAGCTTGCGGCAGCGGATATCAACAGTCTAGGCTTTATTAAGTAGACAGCCCATAAAGGGATCTTAAAGTCCATCTGTGTGAGTCTTATATCCTTAATGTGGTTTGATCTGCTTTTTGGTTTTTGTATTGCCGGAAAAGAGTGATAGAGTAATGTAGGAATTTGGTTACCTTGGAAAACAATCATTATATAGACAATAATAATTAACACATTAAAACTGCAACTGACCAATTAGAATCATTGTGCCATTGCGTAGCGTTTACTACAGTTGACCGAAGGGATCAGGTAGACTGAGCTGGTGTGATTGAGTGGAGGCGGGGACTAATTTCCATATTCAAGCTATTTAAAAAAAAAAAAAACATTTAATTATGATAATGATTATCAAAGATGAGTTTTAAGGGTTAAACTTAATGTCTGCAAGGGGACTTTAATTTGTGGTTGTAATATCTTGTTCCAACCTCTGCATTAAAGGGATAGATCACACAAATAAGAAAAAAATTGTTAAGCTGCTAATATCTCTAAAACTAACAAAAGTACTCCTGTATTATATTCCAAGTCATCTAAAGCCATACAAAAAGACATGGAAAGGAGAAGCTTGGACATTCTGCTAAATAACTCCATGGGAAAAGATAAATTGTATGGGTTTCCAATAAAAGTAGAGTGAGATAAGTATTCCCAGCTGATTATGTCATATAGAATATGCACAACTAGCTCAGCCTGGGTTGGTGAACCTTATTGTAAGCGATACAAGAGCTGGTTATAAAATGCACATGTGTGTGGTCATTCCTGCAGTGATAACTATCGCAGGGCTTGATGTCCCTGGCATGACAGAGTGGAAGCAAGTGTATGCGTGTATGTCAACACCCCCTTGATATGTGTGTGTTGGAGACTCAAGTTGCGGTGGGGTCAAGTTGCACCTCTGCCTCACTAACATTTGCTGTCCAGATTGACTTTACCCCAGCATAGTACTGGTTAATCCTATCTATCTATATATACACACTGCAATTTCCCAGAGCTCCTCAGATGGTATCAGAGGGGGCAACAGACATCTAAGAGGCTTAGAAGGTCCCGTTTGTCATTGAGAATTAATTCTCTGGGGAGTTCGGCTGGTTCCTGCTACAGGGGGGAAACCCAGATAAAGTGAGGGTCATGTGGTCGTATGTGGATTTGTTTAGTGAGACTTTTGAGACCTTTTCTGCATATTATTTTATTCCTTGCCCATGCAAATATCACCGCTATAATGTCCGAGTAATGTAAATCGTTCCCAATCCCAGCGTACTACTATAATGCTCTCTGTGGTTTCTAGGTTGATGCTCTGCGGTTGCTAGGGTTTTCTGTGTGATTGCTAGGGCACTGGTAGTTGGTTTCTGGGGTGTTCTGGGTGGTTACTAAGGTGTTGCTAGGGTGTTCTGGGTGATTGCTAAGGCACTGGTAGTTGGTTTCTGGGGTGTTCTGGGTTGTTGCTGTTTGCTAAGCAGTTGCTAGGATGTTCTGTGTGGTTGCTAAGATGTTGCTAGGGTGTTCTAGGTGGTTGCTAGGGCACTAGTAGTTGGTGTCTGGGGGGTTGTTTCTGTTTGCTAAGCTAGGATGTCCTGTGTGTTTGCTTGGGTGTCCTGGGTGGTTGCTAGGGTTTTCTGGGTGGTTGCTAGGTTACATAGTGCTCTTGGTAGTTGCTAGATGGATACGTTTTTATGGTTGCTAGTGCCTTACTAGGTGGTTGTTATGGTGTTCTGGTGGTTGCTAGTGTATGCAATTTGGATGCTGTTAGGTATGTATATGGTTGCAAAGGCATGTTAGGTGGTTACTAGGATGTGTCTAGACATTCGTTAGGGTTATTGGTGGTTGCTGAGGTGTTAATCAGCAGTTGCTGGGTGGTTGTTATGGAATTGCTAGGCAGTTGGTAGGATGCTGTGCTTGGTTAATAGGCAGATGTTAGGTCTTTCTGGGTAGTTGCTAGGCAGTTGCCAAGACATTTTTGGTGGTTGCTAAGACATTGATTAGCAGTTGCTTGGCGTTTGCAAGTTTGTTCTGGGTTGTTGTTAGGGCATTGCTTGGCAGTTGCTAGGTTTCTATTGGGTGGCTGCTTGACAGATCTTTTTCTGGGTAGTTGACAGGGCCTCATGAGCTGGTTGTTAGGGTGTTTTGTGTGGTTGCTAGGGTATGCTACTTGGATACTTTGTGGTTCTGGATGGTTACTATGATGTTGCACGGCAGTTGCCAGGGTCCTTAACGGTTGCTGAGGTGTTGATTGGCAGTTGCAAGGCTGTGATGAGTAGTTGTTTGGAAGTTGCTTGTCAGTTACTAGGATGTTCTGGGTGGTTTAGATGCAAGATTTTTCTGGGTGGTTGATAGGGCATGCTAGGCAGTTGCCAGGGAGTTCCTGGTGGTTGCTAAAGGATTGATTAGCAGTTACTTAAAGGTTGCATGGGTGTTCTGAGTTGTTGTTAAGGCATTGCTTGGCAGTTTTTCTTGGTGGTTGCTAGGACCACATGAGGTGGTTGCTAGGGTGCTCTGGGTGGTTGCTAGGGTAATGCTATGCAATTGCTAGGGTGTTGGGGGTAGTTGCTTACAGGTCAAAAGTCTGAGGATGATATTTTAAAGGTCCCGTTCTTCGTGATCCCATTGTTCAAACTTTAGTTAGTGTGTAATGTTGCTGTTAGAGCATAAATAATACCTGTAAAATTATAAAGCTCAAAGTTCAATGCCAAGCGAGATATTTTATTTAACAGAAGTTCCCTTTCAAAGCCTACAGCGAACGGCCGGCTTGGACTACATCCTGGTACTTCCTTCATTAATTACGTCAGTAGAACAGTAGAACAGACTAACCTCCGCCCACAAGAATACGCGAAAAAAGGGGGCGTGGTCTTGTTGCTGTCCCACGTGGAGAAGAGGAAGTGTTTTTGTCGCCATGTCGTCGAGACGTTGTTATTTTCATCCCGGAGTCAAATCACCTTTGTTTGGCTTTCCCAGGGACGGTGTAGAGAGCATTAAGCGCATACATCTCCCGTTAAGAGGCGTGACCTTTCCGTGCAAGTTACGTGCGCTAAGCTGCTGTCGAATCACAACACAGGAACCGGGCCATGTGCGCTAAGCTGCGGTCAAATCACAACACGGGAACCGCTGGCACAATCAGAACTCGTTACGTATTTCTGAAGGAGGGACTTCATAGAACAAGGAATTCATCAGCCGTTTTTAGGACAGTGAAAACAGCGGTGTACAGCTGAGTAAATTGTGTGAAAAATACTGTGTTTTTTTTACACGCGAAACATGAACACGTTATATTGCACACTGTAAACACAATCAAAGCTTCAAAAAAACACGAAGTGACCTTTAATATGGCTCGAGTCCCCCGTTCAGGGTAAGTCTTTGGGATTATGCCACCAGGCATACGTTACTTAGAAAATACATCTCTAGCCGCATGATTCGAGGTATCATTCATATCCATAACACAAATGGTATGGGACAAGTGATGCACTGTAGTTCAATACTCAAACTAATAAATAATAACAGTCATGTTTTCTCTAGTGAACACACTAATATTATAAATAAAAATGTGTTAGCTCATATCAAAAGACCCCGAAATGGCTTGCTTAATTTGGCCAACATCTTAAAATACAGCGTAACATTCGATGTTAGGTTCTATATGTAAGTATGAAGATCATCTATGCAGAGGGACTCTTGTTCTTGTCAGCTTCTCTGGTTTCCTCTGCCTTTCATTCCTTAATCCTCGGTAGACATGGGAAGTGTGACTCCCCTTCCGGACAGTCATTAGCAGAGCCTGAAGGAGATACTGACGATTCTGAATGTGATAAATGTAGAAGTTGTGAAAGACATGTTAATGAAGGTTAGTTACGTTTTTCTGTAACAGATATGTTTTCATGACGGCTTGGTTTGCTCACTTTTTTTCACTAGTTGCTTTGTCTATTTACAAATCAAATTTTGTTTTGGAAAACTTTCATATTTTTACATATTATTGAAACCGAGCCAGGGAACACAATTATCCAGTTTTCTCCACTGTGTATTTAATAGTTCAAGCTCCCTGTTTGGGAAAGGACAATGTTCCACAGCTAAAGTCACATCCCAAGGGTTTAGATAAACATGCATCTGATGCCAGCACTATTACTCCAGCATGGATGGCTATGTGTCTTAAAACCAATGGGTCTGTTACAGTACAAGATCAGCAGAGAAGATAAACCATCAGAAACCCAGAGGAAAAAAAGAACAAGAAGACATAAACAGTATTCTTTCAACAGGAACTTCAACTGTTCTTATCACCCCTGGTACTTGTCTGTGTCTTTATATGCTAGAACAGATGGGCGAAACAATAAGATAATCATGTCCAGGCATTCATGTGTATTTCTTCTAATACAAACGGTTTGATTTGTAGTAGTGTGATTGGAGAAAGCTGAATATGAAAGGGTCTCAGATAACACTTTCTCTCTCATCTCTACCCAGCCTGTCTCTGTAAATGTGTACTATGAGGGATTGTGGACTAATCCAAAATGATCCTTGTATAAACAGTGTTTAATAAGAGCTGAACAAAGCCAAGTATCAGTTCACACCGTCCGGAACTGTTTTTTCTAGTGGGAAAAGTATGAGAAAACCATTTTAGCCTCAATGACCAATCAGATGGTGGGCAATATTTTCAAATAAAGTCTGTTTAGAGGACTGTGTTTCATTTTTTAAAAGCAACCAATATTCTAAGATGTGTGTTTTCCAAAATACAAACTATTGTCTAACACTCTGTAATGATATCCAAAATTTCCAAACTGTATTTGTTGGCTATGAATGTTTACAGGCCTCTGAGTTACTTATGCTATTAGTTAATTAATAAAATATTTACCCATCGTTCTTTGGGGCTTGTTTATATTATAAGCTGCATTGAATCCATCGTCACCCCAAACCTCAGTAAATGAAAAAAGCTAAAAGTTTGTCGAAGCTCTTACACTGTGATGTGAATGATAACAGGAAGTGATATAATAGGGCTCTGTCATAAACATAAGATAACAAAATGAAATGATATGGGAATATAGGAATAGGAATATTTTGCATTAAAGGGGTCCTATTATTCTTTTTCACTTTTACAACTTTAGTTAGAATGTAATGTTACTGCAAGGTTAATTGAATTAGCTAATAAGCTAATAATTAGCTAATAAGTCCATATTTTATTTTACATACCGGTAATCCACTTTCCAAGAACAACCGGCTCGTTTTGGACTACAACATAATTTTTCCGGATCTAATGTAGTCATAATGTTGCTCATTTAAATAATCCCCACCCACAGAATATGCAAAAAAGGGTGAGAGGCCTGGTTGAGCTGTGTTAGAGAAGACAGTGTGGTCGCTATGAAAAAGGACATAATAGAACCCCTTTAAAGTCTGTTTTTAAAGATTTTTTCAATATTTTAACTCTTTCCTACCCATTGATAAAATTTACGATCATTTAGACACACTTCCCTGTCATTGACTTAATTTTCTGGCAATCCATGTTTTCAGTTATAGAGTAGGGGGGCGTTGTTACGCATCTTCTGAAATATTACAGAATCTACAGATCAAAACATAGACGAGAAAAAAAAGCGATAGAAGCATTGCTGAACACATGTAAACTAATGCGATCATCAACATTAAAACGGCAAACGTTACCGAATTAAATGTCGAACCAGGATGAGGTATAGGACTCTTTGGGCGTGTTGATTCACTCAGTCTATGTTTTGATCATCGTTCTGAATACGATCTGGACGAAGTCGTTATGTTGCTTTTTATTATTATTATTAAACTTACCCACATTAAGTGTTGATAAAAAAAACAATACACGAAGCTAGAATAAGCTTTTTTTTTAAGAAGAGGGTCTGTTCTTTCGATATATTGTATGTTCGTATATTCATACAACAAAATATTTTGGGGACCATTAAAGTTTTGTGAAAATTATCAAAAATGATGATGCTGGCAGGCACCTGCAGAGCATTGAAGATGGGTCGAGGCTGGGTCTACCAACATGACAATGACCCGAAGCACACATCCAGGATAAGTCAAGTCAACATTATTTATATAGCACTTTTAACAATGTAGATTGTTTCAAAGCAGCTTTACAGTGTTAAACAGGAAAATAATGCAGCATAATTTTATTAAGCTGTATAGCCATTTGATGTCATCAGTTCATTTCAGTTTCCATACAGTGACAGTGTGGGCTTTAGATCAATAATTAGATCAGTAATTTAGTTTATATGGTCAATTTAGTTTATTAATTAGATTTATTTCAATGTTTAGTTGAAAAATTTAGATAACCAAGGAGTGGCTCTGTAAGAAGCATATCAAGGTTCTGGCGTGGCCTAGCCAGTCTCCAGACCTAAACCCAATAGAGAATCTTTGGAGGGAGCTCAAACTCCGTGTTTCTCAGCGACAGGCCACAAACCTGACTGACGGAGTGCGCCAAAATCCCTCCTGCAGTGTGTGCAAAACTACAGGAAACGTTTGACCTCTGTAATTGCAAACAAAGGCTACTGTACCAAATATTATCATTGATTTTCTCAGGTGTTCAAATACTTATTTGCAGCTGTATCATACAAATAAATAGTTAAAAAATCATACATTGTGATTTCTGGATTTTTTTTTTTAGATTATGTCTCTCACAGTGGACATGCACCTACGATGACAATTTCAGACCCCTCCATGATTTCCAAGTGGGAGAACTTGCAAAATAGCAGGGTGTTCAAATACTTATTTTCCTCACTGTATATATATATATATGTATATATATATATATATATATATATATATATATATATATATATATATATATATACACACACACACACAGATCAGGCATAACATTATGACCGGTGAAGTGAATAACACTGATTATCTCTTCATCACTGCACCTGTTAGTGGGTGGGATATATTAGGCAGCAAGTGAACATTTTGTCCTCAAAGTTGATGTGTTAGAAGCAGGAAAAATGGGCAAGCGTAAGGATTTGAACGAGTTTGACAAGGACCAAATTGTGATGGCTAGACGACTGGGTCAGAGCATCTTCAAAACTGCAGCTCTTGTGGGGTGTTCCCGTTCTGCTGTGGTCAGTTTCTATCAAAAGTGGCCCAAGGAAGGAACAGGAGTGAACCGGCGACAGGGTCATGGGCGGCCAAGGCTCATTAATGCACGTGGGGAGCGAAGGCTGGCCCGTGTGGTCCAATCAAACAGACGAGCTACTGTAGCTCAAATTGCTGTAGTGAATGCTGGTTCTGATAGAAAGGTGTCAGAATTATACGTTTGTTGCGTATGGGGCTGCATAGGTCAGGGTGCCCATGTTGACCCCTGTCCACTGCCGAAAGTGCCAACAATGGGCACATGAGCATCAGAACTGGACCACAGAACAATGGAAGAAGGTGGCCTGGTCTGATGAATCACATTTTCTTTTGCATCACTTGGATGGCCGGGTCGCTTTGTCACTGCTGGCGGAGCCAGTGTGATGCTTTGGGCAATGTTCTGCTGGGAAACCTTGGATCCTGCCATGATCCATGTGGATGTTACTTTGACACGTACCACCTACCTAAGCATTGTTGCAGACCATGTACACCCTTTCATGGAAACGGTATTCACTGGTGGCTGTGGGTCTTTCACAGGATAATGCGCCTGCCACAAAGCAAAAATGGTTCAGGAATGGTTTGAGGAGCACAAGTTTGAGGTGTTGACTTGGCCTCCAAATTGCCCAGATCTCAATCCAATCGAGCATCTGTGGGATGTGCTGAACAAACAAGTCCCATCCATGGAGGCTCCACTTCACAACTTACAGGACTTAAAGGATCTGCTGCTAACATCTTGGTGCCAGATACCACATCAAACCTTCAGGGATCTAGTGGAGTCCATGGGTCAACACAATATTCGGTGTATAAGTACTGTATATGGTTTTAGTTTTATTAGCAATGCATTGTGATTTTTTTATTTATTTGCATTACAATAATGGCATTTGGGGGGTTAACACATGGTATCGTATATGCAAGGATCTTGCAAACTCGAAGAACAGTGTTGTGCTATTCAAGACAATTACAAGAGAGCAGAAATAGTGCAAGACAACTGGGTATTATAAGACTGGGGTTATTTTAGGAAATTATCACATTATGTTTCACCACTTGTCTAAGTGTTTTGAAATTTGAAATATACAGACTGGGCCAGGTGCTCTGGCACAGAGAGTGCCCTAAAAATACTCTGAGATGCTTGTAAGGAGGAGAAGGACAGACTGAAGGATAACAGAGAGAGAGAAGTCAGTCCGCTCAATATCCCAAAGAAACAAACTGAAGCTCCTCTTGCATCTATCATGGGATACATAAAGGCACAGAGCTGAAACTGTTGATGACATTTTAAGCCCATGCAGAGTTTTTGTTAAATCATATTGTGAAGAAGTGTTGAAACAAAGTTTTGATCATACTGATGCAGAGTTATCATGAGATAATGATACCTTTGTTATCAGTCCGAAGGGGCCCAGAAATGAGTTATTCTGTCATCGGTGCCTTTTTCTGAGGTTGATGGGGTTGATCCCAAATAGCATACAGTAATATTATTACAGGGTCAATACCCCTGGAATAACATCAGGTCATCAGGGTCAAAATGCCACAGAAATTAAAAATAGCATTAGATGCCTCGATCAATTCTAATTACAAAAATGTGCATAATAAATTATTTATTTTCATTTAATTTATATGTAACATCTGATGTATTTCTTAATATTTTAGGCCTGTTTTAAGGAGCTGGTTAATATATATACAGGCCTACATTATATGCATCCAATGGACGTCTTTGGCCAGGAGCGTTGAGTTTTGATAACAGAGCGTCACGTCAAAAACTGCGCGCTCAGTGTGTATGAAGACGTCTCAATGAGTTCGCCTTGCCCATCATCACACCCCTTATATAGGCATATAAACGGTCAAATGTCGAGCAGCAGCGAATCGCCACACGGTTCCATAAAAAAAACTCGGTGCATGGAGAAGCAGCCCAATGCGGCTGTTTCCAAAAAAGTATTGAATGTCCAGAGGAATTCAGTAACCCCTCCCGTGAAAGTACGTATTTGAGAGCGCGCACAGGAGCGGGCGTTCGCACTCCAGCACTGCGTTCAGTCCCAAGCGCTTCTGACCGTCACTCTGTGGAAATTTATCTCTTTCAGCCGAACAACCCACAATAAGCAGCCATGGATGCCATTAAGAAGAAGATGCAAATGCTCAAGCTCGACAAGGAGAATGCCTTGGACAGAGCTGAGCAGGCTGAGGGAGACAAAAAGGCAGCGGAGGACAGGAGCAAACAGGTCTGCGGTTTTAATGAGGACTTTAAAAAGAGTTATCCATGACGCGCGCACGCGCCGGCTCGCGCGGATTATTGCTGCGCCTGGGTGGATTAGTAACGAAAGAAGTGTACACTTTTCATTGTCAAGTTAAAATAATATCTATTTTTATTCATATAGGGTGAATTCAGGGTGATTGGGACACTTTTTCCAAGCCATCTCAATGGTAAGAAATGTCCCAATCACCCTGAATTCACCGCATCTATTTAGTGTTACTGTAACAATAGGCCTACTGTAATAATTTATATATTATCATTCATCTAATGCAGGATATGTGGAGCCATTCATTCGTTATTCGTTCATTCATGTTACGTTTGTCTCTAAATTTCTACTCGAATTTATTAGGTTTTCAATGTTTCAACAAGATTTTCATTATGCTTTTAAATTCAAAATGGTTGAAAATATGTAAATACAACGTTGTCACAACCTTGAGATCACTTAAACTTAAGCTTTCTTGTTTTTTCTTTTTTTTTTTTCTTCACTAAATTTGAATTTGACCAAAGCAAAGCGCTTCTGGTAGATATCTTTGACACTTTTGGTCTCACAAAAAGTAGCATATTTTGAGCTATGGCCTATATGAGACCACAAACAGAACATCACGAAGGGTTAAATGTATCTGAAGTAGACATGTTGAATGTTTTGATAGCATTTGTAATAAAAGTTGAAACTGTCATTTATGCATGTGTAGTTAGAAGACGAGCTAATTCAGTTGGAAAAGCGGTTGCGCGTATCCGAGGACGAGCGTGATAAAGTGCTTGAGGAGTACCAGAGTGTCGAGGAGAAGCTCCTGACCGCCGACGAGGTCGCCACCAAGGTATTTTCCTGTGTGTCCCTGTCTGAGTCTCCCTAACTTTTCTCTCTTCCCGTCTCTTTCCCTGTCGGTCTCTTTGCTGCCACACCACGCGCGCACTCTGCTTCCCGCTCTTCACTGCTGTCAATCAATCAATCAATCACTCGACCGCGCGCAGCTTGAGGATGACCTCATAGCGCTGCAGAAGAAACTGAAGGGCACTGAGGATGAGCTCGACAAATATTCCGAGGCTCTTAAAGATGCCCAGGAGAAACTGGAGCTGGCCGAGAAGAAAGCCGCGGATGTGAGTATATGCAGCTTCTTCACCGCCTTCACGCATCTTTTCCTGACACTTTTTGGCATGCCACTTTTTAGGCCTATGTCTGTCATGCATCATATTTGAAGATGGTTGTGGGTATTGTTTTCGGACCCAGGTTGCATTGGGACTATAAAACACTAAAAGTAAATAAAGTGATGTCACGCCACCTGTTTTGGGTTTGTGCACTGTAGGCCTATGTGTGACATCATTTCGTGACTAAAAGGGCACACCGTCGCTTATGGCATGGGGATATAAACACAATGTGCATACCTCTGACCAAACATGGAGTAGCCTATTAGTATGGGTAAGCAAACATAAAATTATGTTTGCGATTTAAATTACAAGACGTGCATTCCAAGACATGTCCAAGAGAGAGTGAGCAGAGGCTGTTATATTTAGCCTAGTGCCTTTATATGGTCAAGACTCAGCTCAACTCCTTGGGCTCTGCCCTCGAGAAAGGCTGAACGACTGGAAGACCTTCAGAACTGCATCGCATGAGTAGATCATCCAAAGCCTTGTCAACTATTTGCATAGCTTTGCACGATAGATCGCGCTCCGAACATCCAGCTTTAAAGAACCGTTTGAACCCGAGTCGTTTTGTTCCGTTGATTCGACATCCATTATTCAATAATTAAGAGAGATATCTTAAATACAATCAAGTTTATTAAAATAAGTTATTTTGCGAGGAGCAAAATCGTTTAAAAAAATACATTTTTACTCAGTTTTTGTGTGAAAATAGGTCTTTCACTGTGGTCTTATAGTGTGCGCGCTAGGACTCCCCCTCGTGGACAATGACAGCAAGGGCGTGACATTTGGGATAAAGGGATATTTCACCCCCCAAATTTTGTGTCGTTCCAAACCTGTATGAGTTTTTTGTCTGTTGAACACCAATGAAGACATTTTAAAGAATGCTGGTAGACAGTTGATGGCACCCATTGAGTTCCTTAGTAAGACAAACATACCACAGGAGTCAATGGATGCCGTCAACTGTCTGGTTACCTTTCTTTCAAATGTTGTGAAGAAAGTAACTAATAAAAAAAAGGGCTAAACTATCTTTCAGTTTCAGGTTAAAAGAATAACATATTTTTAAACACACACACACACACACACACACACACACATTCATGTTGGGCTTTCATGTTTTATGGGGACTTTCCATAGGCGTAATGGTTTTTATACTGGATAAACTGTATTTTCTATCCCCCTACACTGGCCCTGCCCCTAAACCTACCCATCACAGGAGACATTCTGCATTTTTACATTTTCAAAAAACATCACTTAGTCTGATTTATAAGATGTTTTGCTCATGGGGACCAAAAAATGTCCCCACAAGGACAAGGATTTCGGATATTGCCATCTTTGTGGGGGACATTTTGTCCCCATAACGTAGGGTTTACCAGGCCACACACACACACACACATATATATATATATATATATATATATATATATATATATATATATATATATAATTTTTCTTTTTTGCAAATATCCCAGGTTTAGGCAATATTGTATTAATATAAATATATAATAAATATATAAATATAAATTATATATATATATAATTTAGGCAATATTGTATTATTTACAATCATGCCAATAAAGCTATTATTATACTTGATATTATATTATAATGTTTATATTAGTTATTAATATTACATTAATTTATTATATTAATGGAAGTCAATGGGTGCCGTCAACATGTCTGGTTACCAACATTCTTTAAAATGTTTTCTTGTGAACAAAGAAACTAATGAAAAAAAAATCATTTTTGGCTGAACTATCCCTTAAAGTTTCAAGTTAAAATATTACAATATTTTTTAAACATATAATTATTATATAAATAGTATATTTATATCCCAGGTTTAGGCAATATGGTATTATTTACAGTCATGCCAATAAAGCTATTATTATACTTAATTATATTACAATGTTTATATTATTTGTTAATAATACATTAATTTACTATAATAAATGTATTGTAATAAATTATCATTGCATATATATATATATATATATATATATATATATATATATATATATATATATATATATATATATATATATATATATATAATTTAATTAACAAATAAATATGAAGTATAAATTAGAATTTTTTATCACTTAAAAATCTATTACAATATCAAGTTGTTTAGAAAAGAATACAACAGCAAAGTCAGCTCTGGTCGATGCTGTAATTATCCCTATAGAGGGCGCTACAGGATAAAACACAGATTGGAGGCCCAGAGCGGCGCTGAAGCGTGTTCCATATTTAGCAGCTCAGTCTCAGCAGCATCCCAGCATCCCACCAGTTAACCACAGCCACTGATTAACGCCTTCAGGTGTGCAGCAGGTGGAGGGGCAGCATGCATTGCATATCCTCCTAATAACTTTAGAAACAACCTACAATTGTAATAAATTAATACCAATATGTCTTGACACACTAAATTCCACCTCTTGTGTGTCTCGCGTGTAAATACTGTTGGAAGTAAAGCGGCAGATAAGCCTCAGTTGTGGTAATGACGTCGTTTGGGGCTCGCCTATGAAACATGGTTACTTCCGGTGTGATCTGTAAACGTCGCTCCGCGTCCTCGCGCACACACAGATCAGGGGCAGCAGCGTCTCTGAGGCTGTGCTCTTAAGGAAACGCGTTGAAATACGAGGCTTTTAGGGGTTATTTAAAATAATAATGGCGGCTACATCGTTGGAAGCAGTTAAACGGAAAATTAAACTGTTGCAAGAGCAAGCAGACGGCGCGGAAGAGAAAGCGGAGAAACTGCAGCGGGACCTGGCGCTCGAGAGGAAAGCCCGAGAAACGGTAAGAACGCCACATTAGATCAAGTATGAAGTGCATGTGTTGATATGCGACGCGCTGCGGTGTAGCGTCACGCGCGTCCCAGGCGTTCCGACGGGAATACGTTAATTTAATCAGTCGCGCGGCGCGTTGAATACGCGGATGTGATCGTGCGCTCAGTGATGTTCACAATTAACGTAGCGGAATTCCTCAGACGCCCTCTACGCGCCGTTTGCCAGCCCGTTAAACGGCCACATGTATATCACTCCCGTTTGTTTTATATAATTCAAGAGTTCCGACTTATAACAAGCAGGGGACGCGAATTAAATGTTCGTCAGTGTGATTATAGACTGACGCTTGAATGGAGTTTAAGGCGCTGTTTAACGATGGTCCGACTCGTATCCGAATTGACTCGGTTCTTGGTTATGAATCAGTTGAACCGGTTCACAAGTTAAGCCTGAATGATTCACAGGCTGAAAACCTGCGAATAGCCTAAATGTATCGGCTATCTTCGAGATATGTCTCTTTTGGAATTAATGAAGCGAATTAATGGACGGGAACCGTTTTGTTCGAACATGATCGATTCCCACTGAGCCATCGGATGAGTGAACCGATTACATTTGATGCGAATTAACGTTGCCAAGCCATTATGCAATTTTTTTTATATATTTTAATCATTTGTTTTTAAATGGAGAAAATAATTCGAGTTCAAATGGAGTTCAAATTCATTTTTAGAATGAATTTGTAGGTTTGTTTAATATCAATGCAAATTGTATTGACTTTGATGTCTGCAATAAACTAAACGGACTGAAAAAAAAGCTTATTAATAAAAATTAATATAAAATATATGAACACGTGAACAATTACGTCCGAGTTTAAAATAATTAGTATCATTTTAGTAATATTTTTTGAACAGGTTCTTTGAATCGAATCGCTCGAAAGAATCGATTCGCGGAAATGAATCGGACTCCGTGAAACAGGACGATGTTGTGAGACAATGTTGTTTTCACCCAAAACTCTGAAATTGCTACCGACATCCCTGTACAAAGCTGTTTTCAGTCTCTTGTTGACTTCTCTTGTTGAGTGGGCTTATAATCCAGTTAGTTAAGCAATTTGTGCCTCTTGCTCTGAATAGGTCATTGTTTGATGACAGTTTACATTGGACCAGGTGCTCTACGTGCAATCATTTTAGACTAATAGCCAATAGCAGTTTAGTGGTGATCCTGGAACTGTTTATGTAGTGGTTTTGTTGTAATGAACTGGCAGTGTTGCTGCCTCAGGCTCAGTGTGGACATCTGATGAATCATTTGAGCAGTTTCCCTTATATGGCCAGTCTGCAATGTCACATAACTCACCTTAGTTGTGCAGAAATAAACAGTGACAGCTCTAGTTTCTTGTAAAAGAGTTCCGTGCTGGCTGTCAAGGTTATCTGTGCTGCTTTCTAGTTTTTCATATCTCACCTGACAATATAACATGTACTTTGCCCTAAGTAGCTTCCTATAGTGGTAGGCCTTTGTCTGTCTCTGGGCTGGGACTTAAAGGGATAGTTCACCCAAAAATTAAACTGTCATCTTTTTCTCACCCTCAAGTTGTTCCAAACCTGTATGAATTTCTTTCTTCTGCTGAACACACAAGATGATATTTTGAAGAATGTCAGTAATCGGACAGTTGATGGGCCCCATTGACTTCCATGGTAGGAAAAAAAATACTATGGAAGTCAATGGGCCAAAACCAACTGTTTGGTTACCCATATTCTTCTAAATATCATATCATATTTTGTGTTCAGCAGAAGAAATAAATTCCTATAGGTTTTGCACAATTTAAGGGTGAGTAAATGATGATGTGTATATTGGCCAAATTTTAATATAATTTGAGGTTGATTACAAAAACAAAAGTCTCACCGTTAAATCCATGTCCCAATCACTCAATTATAATAATGTTTTCATTATAATTATGTAGCCTACATGACAGACTTGCACTGCACATGCTGCACTTAACTGTGTTTTCCTTTTTGAAAAACCAAAACCATCAAGGCACATCTGAAGTTTCTCAAATAATCCATTATTTATCAGGTTGAATAGATCGGCCAAATTTTCTTATTGGGCCTTAACATTAAAAATGAGCATATAGTGCCTCTCTAAACTTTGTGTTTTGATGGTGTAACACGATTTTCAATTAACTTGCCGTAACTCTTATGGTGCGTTCACACCGAGTAATTTAGATGATAAGTCAATGCAAAGATGCGAATAGACATTCTCGCGTTAACCAATCAGGAACTTGCTCTAGTAGTGACAACAATGTGGAGAAAATCTGTATATTGATATCTGTTTCAGACAATATGATTATCACTGTGATAACATTAAATGACATGAAACACAACCAGTCTCTTTTTGTTAAATGCAAGTTTGTTTGATCAATAATACAAAAGTATTAGTAAAAGGTATAATAAGCTATACATGAAATAAAGCAAACAATTCAGTCAAACATTCAAAGTCCGCGCTAGTCGGCTACAACTGTAACGTAAAGTTATACCCTAAAAATAAAGTAATGAAACTTCACTTTGCCCTCAGCCTAAACGATTTGCCAGGGAACAAATTATAGATCCATGAGACCAAAGATCGGCCGTTACATCTACACAAGACGAATTATAGTTCGAGACACCACAGAGACCTCAGAGCCAACAGCAGACGGCCGAAGGCCTGACCGAGGAAAGGCTACTCTCGCCGGGGTTAACGAGCGCTCTGCCCACTGGAGCTCACAACTCCGAAAACGCCAGATACAATTTTCAAATAGGCACTCTTTTTATAAATAAACCACAGATTTGAGCTTAAAACAACTACATTATCGCCTGAAAAAGTCTTAAATCTACGTTTTGTCACACATTAACAGTAGATTTTAACAAAAAAGACGTGTAAACACAGCCCATGTCAGCCATTTCTCAATGAGACGAGCCGGCTGGCAGAAGCCCCTCCCATGACGCGAATTCGCGTCTGTTGTGAAGTGAATGTCACGCGCGAATGAAGTGAGTAAACTCAAAATGTTCAAGCGTCCAATTATTCCGTATTATTTGCGTCATTCGCGTCCGGTGTGAACGCCACATTATAGCTCAGATTTTACATCTGATGATGACCAGATGCTCGTCATATTAGTGACTCAACATTAGTTGGCTCCAGACTTGCATTTAAAAGCAGTAACACCAGTGTCACTAAGTTCTACAGATGGTGGCGCCAGCACCGGATTTGGTGGTGCTGGAGGATAATGTATCAGTTCATTTAATCATAAAATTACTATTGTTTTGTGTAGTTACTAATAATATTACATGTTTATTAGAAATGTAACACTGAAGCACTGAACTTTAATTGATATGCAGATAAAATGAACTTTTGAATTTTATCTGCAAAAAACATGTCACGATTATAGTATTTGCTTCTTATTTATTAAATCCAGGCAATTGATGGAACCTTGATTAAAATTAAGATACAATTTATACAACACTTTAAAGAAAGGCTTTCTACAAATCAACTTAATATTAAACAAAATATAATAACCACCCAAATTATTTCTGACCCACTCGCATCTTTGCACTTTTCATAATCATGGCTACAACAAGTATAGTAGGCTACAGTACAGATAAATGTCAGAATTTGAGCTAACGTCATTTTACCGGTGAGGGTTCTTGAGTGGAGTGCTGGCATAGAGCGGATTATTGAGCTGAGCGTCACACCACTTCACTCATTACATGCTCGTTCTCGTCAGAACGGCCACATTTTAAAAAAAATGGTCGGGTTTAAATCGGCTTGGACTCGGGCTCATAATTACAGTTAATGTGTCGGGCCGGGCTCGGACACAACGTGCACAGGCTCGGGTAGGGTTGGGCTTGATTATTTGAGCCCGATCTAAGCTCCACTTCAGTGATTATAACAAGGAACGCTTTTTATTTGTTTTCTGTGTAAATAAATTTTTCAATCTCAATCAATCTCAATTTTTCTTCATGAGACTTAAGGAGTGAAAATGGCTAAAGTCAATAAGTGCTCCTTTTTAAAATAAAAGTGCTTGTTTGCCGTTAAGTGGCCTACACCTTTAAACTTTAAGCTTTACAAATCATCAAAAATAACATTAAAATTGGATAATATTTTGAGCTTTGAAGTGCTGGAAAAAGCTTGAAGTCCCTTGAAAAGTGCTTGAATTTCACTCTCAAAAGGTTGTATGAACCCTGAGATTAATGTGAAAACAAAAACATTCAACTATTTCTTCCACAATACCATTGGGTGTTACTACATGGTGAATGTTTGTGATTGTGTGGAATGAAACCCCTGAACTTTGTTCATGGCAAAATGGTTTCTCCTGGTTTCCACGTCAGCTCTGTTTGATCTGATATCTGTGGTTTATTACAGAGAATTCTGCGCCAAACGCTTCCACTAGATCTCGCTGCAATGTTATTAATTCTGTGGGGAATTCAAACGCTTTCTCACTGGATCTCCCAGCGCTGCGCAGTAATGGTGTCACGTGATCGAGATCGGCCCGTGTGTGAGCTCGCACTCCGGTCCCCATTTGGTCGCAGTCTGGAACCCTGTAATTATTAATGTGGCAGATGAGTTTGATTAGGGCTGGGTTTCATAACAGGTTTTCAGATTCAGTTTGATTGAGATTCATAAGCTTTCGACTGTATTCAGTTTGATTTGATTCCAATTAATTCAGGAATATTTCAATTACTGTATTTACCAAAATGTCACCTTTTTTCTATATCTGAAACTAACCATCTACTTGATGGTAAATTCCAAGACTAATTCAAACCAGTACTTTGTCTTTTTGAACAAAACAACTGATGCATAAGAGTCAATCATTTTAGCAATCGGTTTCTTTGCATAATATTTGTGGAGCATAAAATTCAAAAGCTTATATATTTAACTTTCTCTACCATGCATGAGTTATGAAGTCAGTTGTACTTTATTGTTTAAAATAGGATCGCAGTTCTGGTCTGACAATGCTAATTTTGGTTTACAACCACTGTCTTAGGAGGACTTGCAGCAACAATTTTGCTGCTTAAATGCACAAGCTTCATACAGCAGCATTGAGTTTCACTGCAGTCAGCAAAATTATGTTTAAAATGATCCAGCTTCTGCATTTGCCAGGTAGCAGGGGCAGCCTGCAGTTCTCCACTGGTCGTGTGTGTTTGGCCTTTGACAGTGTAATGCATGTTGGCCCGTCGGGACTCCCTCCCACAGCCTGTTAACGTTGTCCCAGAGGCTCGGTAATGATCTGATGGCCTAGTCCTGTCTCATCATCATCTCATTAGCATTGTTACCATTACTTGCTATATGGTGTGTGCGACCACGGCAGAAGGAATGCTTTGTCTGCTAAGTCTTAATGGAAGCTTGTGAGCATCGAGTAGCCAATTATTCATGATGATATCTGCAGAGACCGATAGTAAGGAAAGTCTAATGCTGGGAACTGTACATTGCTGTAATATTAGAGGTTAAAAGTGACAACAGATCTCAATATTTTCAGACATTATAACTGAAATGTTTGTGCAATGTACACCTGTTGCACATAAGTTAGTTTTCATAAGCAACTTCATCTCTTCAGTGTTCCTGACAAATTGACTTTACTGAGCTAAATGCAACAAAAAGTGATGCTAAAGGTGCTTTTATTGATTGAGCGATTATGAGACAAGTTGTAAAGACTCGCTCTCTGCTGCCACTTGAACTGAGGCGCTACAACGAGCTGTTGCGCGCCATTTAAGAGCGTCAAAACGCCATTTATTGTTGGAATTGCATGATAAAATGGACAGAACTTAATAGCCCAGACATTGTTTCTAATCAGAATTAAAGCACACAGATCTTTGCATTTATCCATGGTCCTTGCAACCCTGACTTCAACTACAGGTGATTCACAGGTCAAAGGGGTCATGAACTGCATTTGGTTTCATATTGTTTCCTGTGGTGCACTTTTTTTTTTTCTTCTTCATTATGTCACCTGATGGAGTTTTGGTTCCTTGCCACTGTCGCTTTTGGCTTACTCAGTTTGTTACACTAAATATGCAAATAAATTATATTAAAACTATATTACTGATCTGCCCGCATTGTCACTGTATGATTGAAATGAGCTGGATGACATCACTGTTTTCTCCAAAGCGGCTGTATAGCCGAATCAAATTATGTTGCATTATTTTCCTGTTTAACACTGTGAAGCTGCTTTGAAACAATCGGCATTGTGAAAAGCTCTATATAAATAAAGGTGATGACTTGTACTGTTAGTATTATTATTATTTTTTTTACATAAATTCATAATTTGACCATAAAAGGCATTTTTCCTACCCTGATTTTAGCCCTTAGGTGTTGATTTATAGCATTATATTTAGTTCTATGGCATTATATTTAGATCTATGGCATTTATATTTCGTGGCATGAAAGGTTGCAGTGAGCATGAGCCGATCACAGACATGTTGAGCGCATGAATACAGTGATCTCGTTCTCGTCGTTACAACTCGATTTCTACACACTAATCAATGCTTTCAACATAACTAACAGTGCAAACACACTGTAAATAAGATATTTGTTGATTTTTTTTATTACTGGAGTTTTGGCACAATTCCAGAAGTCAGTCACTGATTAAACTCGTGCTGTTTGATTGACAGCTCCAGTGATTGTAAAGGGGGCGTTCTTTGGTCGCTTTCTATAATTTAATCAGTTTAAATAACAGATTAATTTACTAATCTACTAAGAGAAACAATGTCAAGTTGACCGTTTAGTCGCTAGTTTGATTTGCTTACACATGGACAAAGAACATCTGACTGTACATGAATCATTAGAAATCGCTGGTCACAGATCAGGCTGTAGAATTAACAGGTACTTGTTCCGTGTCCATATTTTAAAAGTCTGTTTGCAAAGCCTGCGCCGAAATGGCACAGTAGATAAAGTTTTATGAAAACAGTAGTAGGTCAGTGAAATGTACCGAATACAAATAAATAATGCTGAACTGAGACATTCACATTGTTGACAATAAATAACCACATTCCTAGCATTAGGATCCTTTGGAAGGTAATGTTATTTTTGGCCCAGTGATCCTGTATCGCTCTCCTGGTCATCTCACTAACACGCCAGTGGGCGGGGCCACAGTTGCAACGATGAAGTAGGCATTGATTTTCTTCTGCAGAGGCGGTCTTTCACCTATAGGTCCATTCCACAATGAGTTGTACGCTGGGCTTTGTTGCAATAAAAGCTGCTTTTGGACTAACAAGGTAGTTTTCAGTTTTGAAACTTGCAGCATATTCTTATAGTATGATGACTATAAGATCTCAAAAGCTCAAGGAAAATGGTGTTTCTCAGTTAATGACCCCTTTTAATGTTGCTATTTGTTTTATTGTCCCATAGACAGCCCTAAAATCAACACATGACCTATTCACACACAGTATAAGTTTGCGTGTGTGTGTGTGTGTGTACATCAGTGCCTTTTATCTGATCTTGAGCATTTATAGCTGTTCCTCTGTGCTCTTCAAGGCTGAGAGTGATGTAGCTTCCCTGAACAGACGTATCCAGCTGGTTGAGGAGGAGTTGGACCGCGCACAGGAGCGTTTGGCCACTGCCCTGCAGAAGCTGGAGGAGGCCGAGAAGGCTGCTGATGAGAGTGAGAGGTTAGTACAGCACTCTTGTCACTCGCTTTACAGAAAGCATGCAATGGTGTAGAACTATTGTGTAGATGAAATGCGGTTGATGTAGATTTTCAAGGTTTTTTCTGTGCAGAACTAGTGGAGTCTCAGTTGTTTTAAGTGAGTGAATCATTCTTGTTTGCTTTTCATTTAAATGCCTCCTTTCTGAAGCATGTGACTTCTTTCCTGCCTTCAAAGGTTGAATATACCGTAAAACATTTTGAGCTGTTTCACCAAACTGAACCTAATGAGCATCGTATCTCATTTGTGAATGGAATGAATGCCATATAACATTTGTGAGCAAACCGATGAAATGGCAAACACTATGGCTGTGTCTGAAATCGCATACTCTCTTGAGTAGGTACTTGACTAAGTAATTACTTCACAACCACTAAAATGGATAACGTCATTCTAAACACCGCTTTTAATCCCTGTGTAGGCCACTTTGTGGCAAGCATTTTTATTTTAAAAAGACATGAAATTACCACTATAACTAGTAGATGGCGGCAGAGGAGCACTTATTGACTTATTTTCGCTCCTCAAAGGGGTCATGAACTGGCTTTTTAAAAAAATGTATACTGTTCAAGTCAACTTCAATGTCAACTTATGACGTTTGCGTTGTTTTTAAATTCAAAAACATCATAATGAATACGTTTTTATTTTCTGCCTTGGTTTTGGTGAATATAACCACGAACCGTACACACACACGCGCGCGCAAGAAAGGAATGTTATTTCACTATTTAAGATAGCCCCCCCAGTGATGAGTGTGTTTATTGCTTGGTAGCGCGACCTGTTTAGCTCCATGAGTCGATGGGCGGGCTTGAAGTGGCGTTTCTGCATTCTATGACGTCAATGGTCGACATATTCTGAGATCGAGCGTTTTCTGGGCCTGGTGTCAATAAAAGCTTTTCTTTGACTGACAAGGAAGTTTTAAGCTCCGAAACTTACAGGATATTCTTATATCACGATGAACTTTTATATATCAAAGGCTCAAAGGAAAGTTGATTTCTCAATGCATGACCCCTTGGAAAAAAGTAGGAAGTAACAAAGTTTCATGAAAAACAACAACTTTTCTTCAAATTGTGACCGAGTTGCACATAAAACAAGTACTCGAATTAACACCATATTTTTTTTGTGAGCGAATTGAATGAGCTTTGATTGTGAATGTAGCGAATGAACGCCTTATGTTGGTGAGCGAACCGAATGATGGCATGGATCTGTTTTGTGAATGAACGGAACTATGAAACGCGTCTGTAAGCAAACCAAATGAACGCAGTATCCAATTTGTGAACAATGCAAACCTAATGAATGGATCACCCATTCTGGATCTATGAATGAGTCATTTGAAGAAATCCCTTTGGTGAATGATTGAAATTATTTGAGTCACTGGGATGGATCCAAATTTAAATTTTACTTTTTAAATTGTTAAATAATGTGAAGCTCATTCCAGACACATTTCATTTATAATCTTCTCTTGTCCAAGATACAAACAGAAATAAAATGAATTTTAAATGAATAACCTTTCAATACTTCAAGTATTTAATTCTCTGGATTGTACAAATATATACATGCTTTATTAAAAAAAATAATGCGTTTCCAGCAAAAGCAGCTATTTTGTGAAATACTGCATATCACCATGATAATTGCGTATGGCCATGTCATAGGAGTTTGTCCATACTGCCCAGCCTTAGTATGTACAGTATATGTGTACAGAGCTATAGTATACAGTGGTGTTGTGTAGTACAAAACAATGTAGTGTGGCATTCTGCAGGACTGTCAACCTGATTCACTTAAGCAAAACAAGTCAGTTGATCTGGTCCACACCCCGTCCCTCCCCCTCTCGCAGTAGCTGTGGTTACTGTGTGCTGAGGCTCCACCGCTGTGTTGCTATTGAAATGACAACATGCTTCCACTTCCTAGCCTGCACCATACATCTGGTGCCCTGCATAAAGACTGTTTGTGTGCGCACTGAGGGAAGTCTGTGTAATTTGCTAATCACTAGGGCCACAAACTTACATGAGTAGTTTGTGTGTGTTTTTTTTTTAGTGCTGTCAAATCGATTAATCGCATCCAAAATGAAAGTTTGTGTATATAAATATAAACATTTTATATAAATATTACAATGTTTTCTTAAAAACATAATTGTACACAGTGAACACATTATGCAAACATGCAAATTGAATTGTGATTTGACAGCACTAATATATTGTTTAAATAATTACACACAAACACACTTTTAGATATTTTTAATTTATGCTAATAATACAAAGCGTCATTTATATATAAAATATGTAAAATGTTACTTTTTTTTGTTTGTTTAACCTTGTAAAAGACAGGCAAGGCTTTCTTTTTTTAACTTTATTTTTTATAAAGCCCTTGAAATGTCTCTGCATATAGCATAAAAAATCGAGGGCATTGCAGACAGTTGTCATTGTGTGATGCTGTTTTTGGCCTAAACAACTGACGTGAGCTGTTTGCGTAGAGTCAGTGGGTTTCTGAATAAACAGCAATTTGTAGAGGCACTAGGCTGCGTTTCCCTTTCTTTGTTTGCCCACACAGAAGGCCCTCTGTCTCTGCCCAGTGCGCCTGCATAGAACCACTCTGTACCGAGACCTTGTCTCACTCTTAAGTGCTTTTTCCCCTCTTATTCATCTGCTCTGACAGTGACTGTTCTGACATTATGAGAAAACGTGGGTTTAGAAACCAACAGCTCAAGTGAACTCTGCTAAAACGTGTCCACGATTCAAGAGCTTGGCTGCAGACAAGCTGGAGGCTTTGAATGTAATTTGTGGAGAGTTATCGATCCAGACTGAGTCACAGAGAGATTTCTTTCCTCCTTTCACTTCATTTCTTGTTTCCTCCTTTCCAGAGGCATGAAGGTCATTGAGAACAGAGCTCTGAAGGATGAGGAGAAGATGGAGATCCAGGAGATCCAGCTCAAGGAGGCCAAGCACATTGCTGAGGAGGCCGACCGCAAATACGAGGAGGCAGGTTTCCTCAGCCGCACATGCACACACAGGAAAAAAGAAACAAATTACTTCCTGCCTTGTCACATGACCGCTCACACTTAAAGTGTGATCAAGCAGATGCTTGCAGTTCAGCGTGAACTTTTTAAGAAAGATTTGCTGTATTTTATCATCTGATGAAATATAGCTTTGAGGTTTTGTCGTCTTTTTGTTTTTTTTTGTCTTGTTTTCATTTGTGTTTTGTGGTGTCTTATTTTGTCTTCGTTCTGTCTTGTTGTAAATTTGTCCCGTTCGTTTTTTTTTTTTTTTTCAGTCTCTTGTATTTTGTTTTCATTTTGTCTTGTGGTGGTGTGTTGTTTTTGTTTTCTGTTATGTCTTTTGTTTGGTCTATTTTGTTTAATGTGTAGAAAGTGTAATTTTCTTTCTTTAATTGGATACAAGTACAGGTGTGTAATTGTCCCATGATCTGGCCTGTGTGTGCAGGTGGCCCGTAAGCTGGTGATCGTTGAGGCTGAGCTGGAGCGCACAGAGGAGCGTGCAGAGCTGAATGAGGGGTACGAGGTGTTCCCACAGCTTCTTGCATGTCTGCATACATATACATATACACATTCATATTGATATGCATGTGCCTGACTCTCTTCATACACTCACACTTCCTTACAGATTTTGTCAGGATGCATACGCACAGGGCACATTCATAAGATGCTAACTAGCTAGTAAATCCCCTTACGTTTCGGAGGTAAAAAAAATGCAAAATGTAGTCATTGATAGAGATGATGATATTAATGATAATTAAACCAGACTATGATAAGAGCCTCTTCTGAAGCGTCACAGATAAAAGTGTCAACATTCAGTGCACACGGTTTGCCCCGCCCCCTGATTTTTTTTGGATTGGTCCATTGCTTAAACTGACACGCATCATGCTTTTAATGCACTATTTTGTAACTAGACATTAAACTTTGGGTACTTCTCAATACTCAAATTGATGCTTCCTTGTTTCCTTGCTCCTACGGCCTCAAGCCTGTGATCTGGAAACCGATTGAATTACGTTATCTGAAAGGACATTAATTCTCTGATTTCACCGTGAGGAAGCTTCCTGAGGAGCCATGAGCGAGGATACACGGGTGTATCCTTCCCTCGCATCCTAAGTGGGTGGAGCTGAGATGCGAGAGAAGAAAACGAGGATGCAAGGAAATAAGAAATGAGAAGCATCTTTGCATTCGTGAATGGCATCCTCAGGCCTTCAGTCTATCCTTGCATCCGAATAGACATACTTCCCTACCCGACTCGTATGTGAAAAAACATAAAACATTAGACGAAAAATACCTGGATAGCATCCTACTTCCGCTGAGAATCACTTGTGACGCACATACCGACAATTACTCAAATGTAACACAAGAATGTGTCCTGTGTTTACATCCCCTAAGAATTTTACTCCCATTTTGCTGTTGGCTAATACCTGCCTCACATTCCTGTTTTTGTTGTCTTATATAATGCTTTATTTTTGCACGCACTGTTAACTTGCATGTGGCCCGCGTTTGGAATGGCCTTCCTCCTGCACGCACTAACAGAAACAATCGAAGATTACAGGATGAGCTTCGAGTGTTGGACCAAACCTATAAGTCATTAAAGGCATCTGAAGAACAGGTACTACTACACATGACTCCATTAGGTCACACACATCTAACTGTCCCACCTGAATGTGTGAGCCCTGCTTGCTCCCTGTGCAGCCTTATTTGGTCCATCTTTTTGTTTGTTTGTTTGTGAAGCTTTTGGTTTCACGCCCTTCTAACTTAGCAGGAATGCTGCTCCTCGAACGCTTCTTGTAAGGTGTAGCAATTTGCATGCAGCCGATTGTCATGGCACATTCCTGCTGTGTTAAGGGGATTTCGGACTCCCCTTGTCCTCCACCCCTGTTTTGATTGATTTTTGGGTTTTTGTTTCTTTTGTTCCTCTTTCCTCTCTTCCGGTTCCCTGATGTCAATCCATCCAACTTGCTTCTGGTTCTCCTTCTCCTCTCAATGTACCTTTCCTCCTCTTTGTTCTTCCTTCCTCCCCTCTGCGTTCTGTGTGTAAAACACCAGCAAATGCTCTGAGCTTGAGGAAGAGTTGAAAACTGTGACCAACAACCTGAAGTCCCTGGAAGCCCAGGCTGAGAAGGTAGGTGTGCTGCTGCTGCCCCAGGGGCACCATCCACTCCTCCTCCTGAACCAACCGGGATAACCAGTGTCTCTTAATGTTTCACAATCCATCTTTGTCTGCAAAATGTCAGCAGATGGTGTTACTTCCTTTGCTGACAATACCATCTTAATTTTCTAATTTCTACTGCTTTGCTGCTGGTTTAGCTGGCGCATCAGCATAGACTTTTTTTAAGCTTGATGGTCTTTCTGATTGACCAAGAAAATCTTGTTAGCAGTGAAATCTGGTTAAGCTGGTTAAGAAGCCTAGAACGCAACACATGCTGGTGACCAGCTAAAGGCCAAGGTCGTCTTCAGCAGGAAGACCTGTTCACTCGGGCACGATTACTGTAACGATAACTCTATTGGCGTCCACACCAGCGGACGAGAACGCTCTGTTTATGTCATCTGCTGCTTTAAATGCTCAAGCTCTTTAAAGCAGGATGGATTCTGATTGGCTGTCAATCTTTTTGTTCATCAGCTGGGAAAAAATTGTTCTGAATGTGATTCCAACGATATTGTTACTTTGTGCCGTTATCGTTATAGATGTGGTGTGGACTCTTTTATATTTAGAATGATTTTTAGTACCATATCTTAATCGTTATATAGTTATCGTCCTTAGTGTGAACGGGCCTCACATATGAAGTGAATCAATCAAATACATCCGTGTACGTTTCTGTACCATTGGGTCTCAATACCGAGTAACAATCTGAGTAATTGTTTATGGGTCAATGACAAATAAGAATAATAATATATATATTTTTTAAAGATAAAATAATTAAGCAAAAGAGTTTTAAAATACATTTTTTGGACATAAAAATGCATGGTGTTGATTCATATTGGTTTTACAGCTTTTAAGACAGCATTAATTCATTATTAAACAAGATTTCTGATTTTACCACCCAGAAAATGTCAGGTGGTGCGTCCCATATATTCATTTAAAATGATATACAACATGCATGTGAATCATTGTAAAATGCATATCACATGGTAAATTCCCTTTTCTATGTATTGCCCTTTTAGTCCAATTCATATAAACGGAAACTTTTCTATGTGTTCAGAACACAATTTTCCATAAGGAGTTTTCTTTTATTTAAATTTTTTTTTTTTTATTATTATTTGTATACATTATTTAATGGTTTACATTTATATTTCTTACTTCATTTTGCAATTGCAGTGGGAATTGATACTTTTAAATGTAAATTTGCTGGATGCACCACCTGATATTTTAGGTCTTTGAAACACCACAACTCAAATTTAATTGAATTCCGAAAAAATTTAAAGAGTATCTTATAAAGGAAATATTCTAGATTAATTTGATATGACATGTATTTAAAAAAATATATATATATATTTTTTAGGAAAATAATGAATTCGGACACAAAAAATACATGTCATGTCATTGACCCTTATACAGGAACCAAAAAATAATAATTTTTAACAATAGGTGCCGTTATTGTGATGAAAATGATGAAGAAGAACTTTTCTCTAAGTTATATGGGATAGTTCAAATGAAAATTAAATCATCATTTACTCACCCTGGTGTTGTTCTAATGCCATAAGCCCTTCTTTCCTTTATGGTGTACAAAAGGAGAAAAAATGTTAAAACAATAAAAAGGTGTCCTCGTTCATATAACGGCAGTGAATGGCGACCAGCATCAAGCTTTTTAAAAGATGCAAAAGTATCACAGAATAGTCCCGTGCGACACGTATATTTCATGCGTTTCTGGGGGTACATGATATGAAATTTAATGCATTATTTAATAAAAATCCTGACCTTGGCCTTTGATCTTCTGTGTGCGTTTGTGTGACTCTGTTAGCCCCATGTTCACTCAGTCTGGACCCAGAAAAAGCACACAAGTTGAGAAGTTAAGAAGTGAGAAATCAAGATTAAGAAAAACGTGACCCCAAATGCAACACCTAGAAATCTCTGTACCCTATCTCAGAATGACAGCTGACAGATGTGAACATGATAACTTCTTGTTACTATGAACATAACGGATATTCACCCCAGAAGAAGGTTTGTCGGGGTTTTTTTTTTTCTTGATTTCTCACAACTTTTGTGCTTTTTCTGGGCGAGACCGAGTGAACTGCGGCAGAGTCACACTAACGCACATGTCACGTAGCCGTACACTGAAGACCAATGGCCAAGGTGAGGATTTCGTTAAAAACATTAAATTTCATATCATGTACCAACAGAACACTTGTAATGTGTCGCATGGGATCATTCTGTGATACTTTTGTGTCTTTTTTAAAAAGCTTGATGCTTGTTGCTATTCACTGCCATTTATATGACTATGAGTGGTACACATTTAAAAGAAAGGACATGCGGCATTAGAACAACACCAGGGGGAGTAAATTATTCTTTCTACAATAACAACTACTCTTAAATGTCTTGCTGATGCAACCAAAGAAGATATAATTGAATATTGACGTAATTTACAATATCGTAAATGTAATTTACAAAATGTAAATTATGATGTAATTTACAAAATCGTCATAGGCTTTTTGTTACTGTACATAAATCTATTTTTTTTTGTTTTACCTCTAAGTTTATTGAGTGAAGCACTAATGTAGAGTCAAGTGGTCATGTGTGCTGGTTTGTCTTGATGTTTTGTGGTTCTTGTGATGTCTGCAGTACTCACAGAAGGAAGACAAATATGAGGAGGAGATCAAGGTCCTTACTGACAAACTGAAGGAGGTATGAACTTCATCATAGGCTTTTTTTTAGGCTAGGCTAGTATATCCATTATCTCCCAATTCTGTTCAGTTCTTTTAAATGTTATTGTCTAGAAGTGACCCTTTGTTCAGAGCAATGTTTTTGTTCACTGCAGGCCGAGACCCGTGCTGAGTTCTCTGAGAGGTCAGTCGCCAAGCTTGAGAAGACCATTGATGACCTTGAAGGTACGACTTTCATTCACTCGTTCTCTCATTTCAGTGTCATCTCAGCCCCTGCTGAATTTTCATTCATACGTGTGATTGTGACGTATTCAGGGAGAAAACCGTTTTCGCTTCAGGTCATGAAGCTTTCAGCCTTTTATTTCTGTCGTCATGCTTGTTTCTCAAACCTTCTGCCCCGCTGGCTTTCTTTCAGCTTCCTTATCGGTTCAGTCACACAATTAAGCATTACTTCTTTTGAAGAGACCAGTCATTGAGCAGAACCACACACAGACTTCACATTGTTTTGTAAGATGACGCCGGTGTTACGGAGGTCCAATTACACGCAGCGTTTAAACTTGATTTGCCTTTTAATGAGCCTGCTGTTAAATAGTCTTCGGCTGTTCACAAGCACAAGTTCATTTTCATGATTATACAGCTGTGTTTGCACTGGGATAATGCCATGTCCCGGTCGGAGAGACATCAGTAAGAACCTTAACAGGAATAGTTCATCCAGAAATGAAAAATTTAATTTTCTCACCTGTCATTCCAAACCTGTTTGGTTTCATTGCCTTCTGTGGAGCATGAATGATGTTTCACAAACAAATTCCTACAGTGCACCTCTTTTTCCCATAATGGGAACTGATGCTGTTAAACTGCCATAGGTGACGAGAAAAGCACCATAAAAGAACATTTACACTACAGATCAAAAGTTTGGGGGATTTTAAGAAGGAAATTAATGCTAGTATTCAGCAGGGATTCAATAAATTAATCAGAAGTGTCATAAAAAAATGGTTACACTTTACAATAAGGTTACATTAGTTAACCACTTTAGTTAACATGAACTAAAAATTTACAATACTTCTACAGTATTTATAAATCTAAGTCAATGATAATTTCAACATTTAATAATACATTATTAAAATCAAATGTTGTATTTGTTAACATTAATGCACTGAACTAACACGAACAACTGTATTTTTATTAACTGACGTTAACAAAGATTAATAAATACTGTAACAAATGTATTGCTTATTGTTAGTTAATATATTAACTAATGTTAACAAAAGACCTTATTGTAAAGTTTTCCCCCAAAAAACTATTTTTTAAATTAATACACGTTTCTTGAGCAGCAAATCATTATATTAGAATGATTTCTGAAGGATCATGTGACATACAAGAATTAATGATGCTGAAAATTCAGCTTTGCGTCACAGGAATAAATTACATTAGAAAATATATTAAAATTAGAAAATGTACTTTTAAGTTCTAATAATGTTTAACAATTTTAGTGTTTTACTGTGTTTGTTCAAGTAAATGCATCCTTGGTGAGCATCTTACCGACCCCAAACTTTTGAACTTTAGTGTTTGTTCATTATTGGTACGTGGTCACACACAGTCTCGGCCATAAGCTTCAGAAAATGCTTGAAGTACCGTATATGACTTGTGCACTACATAAGGTTTGACATCAATGACAGGAACCTCTAAAACCAATAACACCTGAGATGACATCTAAACGAGCCATATTTGAGTTGTTTTCCACTGATGAAAAATCATACATGGTTTGAATTACATGAGAGAAAATCACAGAATGTTTCGTTTAACTCGTTGACGGGTATTTCACGAATGTCACGTCTTTGCCTTGTGTTTCAGTTCCTTTCCATTCCCTGTTAACTTTATTTTCTGTTTTCCCTCCACTTTCTCTACACGTCACTCTCTCGCTGTCTCTCACTCCGTTCATTGGGGCCTGTCTTGCCGCTGGACTGGATGCTTCACTCCTGCACCTGCTTTTATACCCCTTCCACTTCCTCCTGTCCACCCTCCTCTGTCTCCCCTCCATCAAACACACCATCCCAAATCCCAATAGACGAGTTGTATTCCCAGAAACTCAAGTACAAAGCCATCAGCGAGGAGCTGGACCACGCTCTCAACGACATGACTTCAATGTAATTCATCTGCGGTCTCTGCCTGTGCCTGTGCCCCTCCCCAATTACCCATAACCCCCCTCTCTAAATAAGGTCTTGTATCTTCAGTTCTCTTCCCTCTGTTTAAAAACTCTATCTCTGTAACTCTACAAGACATGTGGTCTGTTATTCTAGGTATTTGATGTCAAATTGTTTGCTAATTGCAAACTCTTCCTGTGGCTTGTAGAGTCAGTGCATAGGAGTTTGTGTTTTGAATTCATAACTATTGTATCACTTTATTCAAAATAATCTTGTGAGAAAACAAAAACAACTTCTAACTTTCTCAAATCTTTGGTTAAACTTTTGCTGGTCTATACTTGGACTGGGCAATATAGCTTTAAAAGTTTATACATTTGTTATATAAATATTTAAATATTTATACTTTTTTTAAAGGATATTTGTATTAAATTATATAGTAATATTTAACATTTTAAATAGTTTTTCACTGAAGAAATGAACAGAATATTTATTATTTTTTATATATCAATATAACGAGCATATTGATATGTTTTTATCTATAGACACTACCTTTTAAATTTTTGGGGTCAGTACGATTTTATTTTTTTGAAAATGAATACTTTTATTCAGCAAGGACCGATTCAATTGTCCACAAGTGACAGTAAAAAGCTCCGTAAAGTTACAAATCTGCTGTTCTTTGGAATTTTTACATTCAAAGAATCCTGCATTAATAATATTAATAATAATAAGTTTCTTGAGCAGCAAATCATATTGAAATGATTTCTGAAGGATCATGTGACACTGAAGACTGGAGTAATCATGCTGAAAATTCAGCTTTGATTCCAGTAATAAATTACATTTTATATCAAAATAGAAAGCAGTGGTTTTAAATTATGGTATTTCATGTTACTATTTTACTGTATTTTTGATCAAATAAATGCTGCCTTAGTGAGCATAATAGACTTTAACATCAAAAAATATCTTACCGACCCCAAACTTCTGAAAGTTAGTGTAAATTTTTAATGAAAACATAGGTAATAACAGAATCAGAATCTGTTAAACAGATTCACTAAAAAAAGTACTGATTCATGAAAATAAATCGGACTTCCTGATATTGTCGCCATTCTGTCTAAAGTCACCCGTCTAATCTCTCATTAGTTAAAATAACAATATTCAGGATGTTGCTTTATTTTATAACCCAAACAGAATATTAAAGAGATGCCTCATAAAGATTCACTATATCACCCAGCCCTATTGGCAGTACTGTGAAGTCTTAGGCCGTGTGTCCGCCAAATCGTTTTTTCCCAGTTGTTTTCAAGGGGAGTGCCACATTTTTAAAATGCCAGCAGTTGTCAAAAGTACAGATGGGAGCGTTTGAAGGCAGGCGTTTATCAGCGGATATATGAGCGGGTGAGATGGTGGTCCAGTGGGTTAAACCATGGAACTGATATGCAGGGGGATTGTCCCTGTAAGTCGTTTTGGATAAAAGCGTCTGCCAAATGCATAAATGTAAATGTAAATAAATTGGGGATTTGCGGTCGATATGCGCACTTTTGCCAAACTTCTTCCCAACAATCAAATCGGCGTTACGTCACGTAAGTGCAGACTCGTAGGAAGACTGTGAGTGTTTAGGGTGACATATGGGACAGGGCCATTGAATCACTCTGTGAAGAGCATTGATCATTGTAGCCAATCACAGACATGTATGTTGTGTGCGTGAACACAATGGCCAATCCGAGGTTTTTAGCATTTTGAGCACTGTTGAACGGATTCTTAGAGCTAAATTTCTGTATCAAATTGATACCAAAGTCTTGGTACTTTTGACAACTCTAGCCAGTAGCATGACAAGATGCTAATCAGCTGTTTTTTTTCTGGACGCAGAGAGTTGAAGACTGCTCGACTTTCGGTAAAACGCAGCGCTCATCACTATCACTTTTTACCCAGCCGTTTAATAACTGTGAAGGAGGGGCGGGACAAATACAACACCGACCAAACGCCACATGCTTGTACAAAGTCAACAGATGACGACAAGCATAAGAACAAAATTATTTAAAACTAGAGCCATAGCAAAAACTTTACATTGTAACGACATTTTTCTATAGAAACAATACAGAAACATGCATCTGAAAAATGAACACTTCCGCAGATATCATAGCAAGTAAAAAACGCTCGGCTCCACAGCTAGGATTTTTTATTTGGACACACGTCCTTAACCCCAAAGCATGCAATGAATATTCAGCAAACACATCACTGTTTTACAAAACGATGTTTTACAGTGGGAAGCGTTTCGCGCTCGGTGGCTTCCTGTGTGTGTGTGCGTGTGGTGTTCTCTTTTTTTTTTTTTTTTTTGTGTATAATTGAACTACTAACAAGGTCTCCTTCTGTTCAGAAGACAGGCCCAATGGTTTCTGATCTCATCTGTGTCATTATGTAGTAGTTGTTTAAGATCGTGTGCTGCTTGGTAAGTCAGCCGTGCGATTGTGTGGCTCCCCTCTATGACGATTCAGTGTGCATTGATACGCTTCTAACTCTATCAGAGATTAATAGGTGGCTCTTTATAATAAATGTCCAGCGTCCGTTTGGGACGGTAAGCATCGTGGCTCCTGTGTGTGGTGGTTTCTTCCCTTTTCTCGTGTTTGGTAGTTTTCTCTGTCCCTTGCATCACTATTTTATTTTTTTACTTCTTCCCCCGTGCAGATAAATTGTTCATCAAAGACGCCTCCCGCTGGCTGAACGACATCACTCTGCTCTTTCCAGCCTTTCTTTTCCCCTCACCCTCTATCCCTGCTTCCCTCTCTTCGTCCATCATTGTGTTTCGTTGCCCATCTCTTCTTGTACAGACCTTTTAATTCTTTCTGCTTTATGTAAAACTATATGTAAACCTTCTTATTTTTTTGTTGTTTATTTTCCTTGTCATTTCTATGTGCTTTTATTGCTGTGGCTCTAATAAAGTCAGAAGCATTGGTAGGTGTCGTGGATTTCCTCTATGGTTATTATGACTTGTTATTGACCTTCAGATAGGTGAAAGCAAGCTTTTGTTCTTCAAGTGTTTAATAAAGCCGAGGTCTTCTCATGCGGGGAACGTTCCTAGAGCTCTGCACGTTGGTTTCCACATTTACATGTTAGGCAAATTCATTCTGCCCTACTATTTAAATTTCTGTGGCTTTTTAATCAGGTTTTGTCATGGAAGTAGATGACAGTCACTTCTGTTCTAATGTCGGTTCATTTAAACCACATGATTACCTGTCGCGCTTATACTGCATTTGTAGGAAATGTTCAAAAAATTGCCTCAACCGCAACTTAAATTAACCTGCGACAGTAAACCTATTCTCACTGTTTCATGAGATGGCGTTGCTAATACTTGGGGTTGGGTTTTTGAGCATACCCCTAAACCGAAATGTACATATTAAATGCCACTATGAGCTTGTCATGTCACATTGTGTTGAGGAGAGATCTCATAGACTTGCATTAGAAAACATGTGGCGATGAGAATATCATGTTCGCTACCATAACGCTTTAAAAAACACTTGCTCAATATAGAAAATAGGATGTGGTGTTTTTATAATGGTATTTTAAAGAACTTCTCCACTTTCTACTGAATGTGAGTTTTACAGTATCTTGTTTCATAATTTCAGCTTCATCATACAGCTTGCATTATATTCATTATTCTATATTTAATTTTTTGTTTGTATAGCTTGTAGCAATGTTTCCCAACCTTTTTTTATGCCACGGCACAGTTTTGAGCAGCAAAAAATCCCATGACGCAACATAAAATTGCACAAACATACATTGCTTCAAATGGCATATTAAAACTAGATATTATATTAAAGGTAGTACTCCCATTAAATGTGAAACTTGAGCTTAAGTTCGGTAAGAACACAATAAGGACATATAGGTAGCTTGATGATGATGATCACAAATTTACATATTGTCACTGTCGTGCGGAAACCTTGTATGTTTTAAATGAAACAGTGTCGTATTGTTGTTTTATATAGCTATGGTCAGACACTTGCATGTGTTGTTAATCTCAAGATATAAAAGATAAAGCGCTATATGTACAGGGTTTTATTTGCTTCAAGACTGCAAATACTAGACTAGGACTATTCTCCGCTCTTCAAATATAAAAAACATTAGCCTTTAAGGACAGTGTTTCTTGAGTAAAGAGAACGCTGTACTTACTCAAACATCAGCTCTTTGTTTATCCTCGCATGCTAACAAGCAGAGCTCCAATCTGCGTGCAGAGCATTCTCAATGGAGTTATGAGGTTTGACTGACAGTTTGAGGAGCTAATGGATTTACCAGGTTTAGTCACAAGCTGTTAAATGCTTTTTATTGGTTAATTATTTGTTTAAACCAGCATACAGATGTAAAGGATGACAATAGCATTAGACGAAATGTATAAACACAAGGTTTCAGCCCGACAGTGACGATATATTCTTATTTGTAGCGTTTATTTTTAGGAATTTTATATTTTTCCATGGCACACGTTGTCACTAGTCAGGACAGAATTCTTCACTTTGGGTGACTTGTTGTTTTGTGACATTCGGCTCTAAGCTCCCTAATCTGCTGT
Source organism: Romanogobio albipinnatus (assembly GCA_023566225.1). Classification (NCBI taxonomy): domain Eukaryota; kingdom Metazoa; phylum Chordata; class Actinopteri; order Cypriniformes; family Gobionidae; genus Romanogobio; species Romanogobio albipinnatus. The sequence goes on along the minus strand of CM042262.1, from coordinate 15,517,458 downwards.
TTATATATTCTACTGAGGTATTAAGAGTTTAGACTCAAGTAGGGTGAATGTCGTCCCGTCACAGTTACGGCTCTACAATAAGGTTTTTTCCTTCTGCTGGTGTTTTCACTGGGCTTACCACACAAATTAATGAATGATATGTTTTTAGCCATATTTAATGCTGTATAAAAAAACATTTATTCATTAAATGTTACATTTTAAACTAATTTATTAGGGTAATATGCGAATGCTTTCATTTGACATTCACATGTTTTTGGGGGTTTTTTTTTTTATATATATTAATTTTAGTAGTTATTTTAATTGGCAATAATGGCTGCTGTAGTATAGTGGTTCTCAACTGGTTTGGCCATGGGTCCCACATTTTCCCATGGTCACTAACCCGCAATTTAGGAATTTTAGGAAGTGTTTTTTATTAGAAATGGTTGACATGCACACAAGTACTGTCCCAAATTACTTAACACACACAAATTGTAAGAATATCACTAACACTGAACCAACAGTATATGGTAAGGCTATTAAATGGCAAAAAAAGCACACAGTGGAAATTAATGTTACGGGAACTAGTTACCATGGCAAATACACTAACATGAACTTTTAATGAAATGTATGGACTCTGGTCCCGATGAATAGAATGAACATCCTCTGCATGCAAACCCTTCCCAGCTAACACACAACATACCTGTTAGGTAAATTTTGTAGGTAATTTAGGTAATTTCAAATTGGGTAATTTCATGACTTGCTAATTGACAACGCAACTACGATGTTGCATGCTCATTTCCTTTGCTCTTTATCTTTAGTGAAGTGATATACAGTGAGAGTATAAATGTCTGACAGTGCAGGAAAGTTGTTTTTGGAATAAAATTCTAAATGTATTAAGTCACAAAATAACTAACTTAAGAATAATGACACTGACATAAAGCCTGACAACTAATTCAGGACAATGTGGTTTTTCTCAGACAGTCTTTCAAAATAAAAGTCTTGCATCATGAAAATATTTAGAATTTTATGTTTTTTTTGTTGTAGTTGTTTCTTTGCACACTCCGGTTGAGAAACCCTGTTATAGTGTATATACTCTATAGTAGTGTTTTTCACCTGCAGTCCTCTGGACCCTCCTCCCAGGACGTTTTTGATGTCCCCCTGCTCAACACATTAAGAAGCTGATGAGTTGACTCGAGTGTTTTAATTGGTGTGACCCCATTTATACTTGGTATTAAGATGCGCTTGGGGCGACGCCAAATACAGGTGTAAGCGGGGTCTAAAAATGTTTTGAGCTTTTCCACTTTCGACCACTTCCAGAGGTAGTCGAAGACCTATTCGACCGCATTGCTTTCATAGTGTAAACGCTCAAGTTTTTGTGTTCGAACAGCCACAAAACCCTTCTGACCTAATGCATAAACATTATGGGAAGCCGTAGCCAGACGGGATTTAAACTTTGTCAGCTGAAGACCCAAGTTTGGTTTGAAGATGAAAAATGTACCAAGCACAATGTTCTCTGACCATTCCTGATTTCTAACACACACTCGCCGTCTTGAGGCTTTCAGAGCAGAAACAAAAGCTCCTGCTCTTCATATGTTTTTCAGTCTCTCCGGACTGGTTCATATGTAAATTGCGCGAGCTTTTCATCCATTAGATAGAAAGATCTGAAAAAGCCCATAGACCCTCTCCTTGAAGAAATCAGGTCAGAAGTGGTTGACAGTGGACAAAAGAGAAGGATTGAGACATCAGGTGTAAATGGGAGTGTCTCCCTTGTCTGCTAGTGATCTGATCGACCGAAACGCATCTTAATACCAGGTGTAAACAGGGCCTGAGACATCCAAAACATTCTGTTAGGTTGGGCCTGGACTGGAGTTGAGAAACACTACAGTCAGTGTATTACTTCTTTGGATTGATTTTGTTTGACACTTCCACGACTGTCGCAAGCAATTTTGACCATTTCATCTGTTGTCCAACAACCACACAACACTGTATGTTCTATTAAACTGGGCCATCCTTCTAGTTGAGCCCTGCTAGTGGATACATGTGCTCTTACAAACACCTAGCGATCCCTGCTGTCTGATCCCATCACAAACACCTCCTCCAGGTTGGTTTCAGTCTGAGTGAAATGTTACTAACTAATCCTTCCAGCTGTTCTCATTTCTTCTTCACTCTGTTCTTTCTCTGTTTCTCTCTCTCTCTCTCTTATCTTAACCTGCTGCGTTGCCCGCTCCTGTAGACCGTCTCTACCAGCAACTTGAGAAAAACCGCCTTCTCTCTAATGAGCTAAGAATGGCCTTGAATGACGACTAAAACTAGTGTGGACTTTTGTTTCTGATCACCAAATGGTGTCTAAAAATGAATGCTGTTGTGATTGAAAGTTCAAGGAATGTGTTTTTGTAACAAAGTTACACACTTGCTGCCTTCAAGTCATGTTGGAAAGGTCATATGTAGAATAATTAATTTTTTGAAAAGTCTCCTCACCAAAGCTACATTATTTGATCAAAATTATGTTAATATATTTTGAAATGTAATTTATTCCTGTGATGGTAAATCTGAAGATGGACCGAGTAATGATGCTGAAAATTCAGTGTCACATGATCCTTTAGAATAATATTTTCATGGAATAAAATTAATATTTTTGTGGAAACCGTGATGCAATACAATTCAAAATGTTGGGGTATGATTTTCAAAAGAAAAATTACTCATTTTATTAATCATGGAGTCATTCAAATGATTAAAAGTGGCAGTAAATATATTTAAAATTCCATTTGAATTATATTCAAAGAAATCCGGGGTAAAAAAAGTATGATTTCCACAAAAACATTAAGCAGCAAAAAACGGTTTTCAAAATTGATAAGAACCATTATTAATAATTGATCACTAATAAAAACTGATAAATGTGATGCATTCATATTATATAAATTGTCTTTGCTCTTCATTGTAGAGAAAAAAACCTTCATGACTTTGTCATTCAGTGAAAGGGAAATTGACCAGTGTCTTTTAGTGCAACCAAAACCGTAATTGCAACTTCCGAACTCGTCCCAGAAGGACTTGAAGGCAGCATTTGGATAATGGATGGCTACCACTTTAATCAGGATGTCATCTAATGCCTTTTGCTTTATGCAAGAGTCAGCACTCTTTAACTGTCTGTTAGATATTCTATATTAACACATGTATATCGGTATATACATATATATATATATATATATATATATATATATATATATATATATATATATATATATATATATATATATATATATATATATATATATAAAAATAATGTATCTCTGCTATGGTTATTTAAATGAAAGCATGAATTGATTGTGTAAAGCCTGATATAGGCAGTGTTGGGGGAAACGCAGTACAATTAAAAGGTTTGAGCTGCACCCTCTACTGGTGCATTCCCTTCAACCTGAGGCTTATTCGTTTCACTTCTGGTGTGAAAGGGCCTTTACAGTTGCCAAAAAAAGAAACTTAGGGTTTTTTGTTGTTAAAAAAACAAGCAAACCCAGCCCAGGTGAGGGGAAAAAGTAGCGCACAAGTAACGCAATGCATTACATTTCATTAAAAAGTAACAGTTACTTTTTTTAGGGAGTAATGAAATATCGCAACGCATTACTTTTCAAAGTAGCTTTCCCCAACACTGACTGGCGTTTTGAATGAACATGCTCCAGGTATCCACTGCATGTTATTCCCTACATGCCTTGCATTGATATTAACGTGTCTTTCACTTGATGTTCTAACAGAAAAACTCTCACATGCTAAAGAAGAGAACCTCGAAATGAACCAGATGTTGGAACAGACTCTATTGGAGCTGAATAACATGTGAATCCTGGTCACATGATGATGATGATGATGATGATGATGTCTGCATTTTGTGTTCGTGGAGTTTTTTTTTCTTTTCTTCTTTTCGTCCTGACAATTATCAGATTGAATAACATGTGCCATTTGTTACAAAAGCTTTAGTTTTTCTTGTATTTTATTTTTTTATGTAATATGATGGTACATGTTCATTGTATTCTGATTGCGCACGAATGAATCAAAGTTAGCAGCGATTGCACTTAATTCAATATATGCACATAACGGTTCTAATGGACACGGTCGAGTCTGAAGCCAAGTTGATTTGAAATTGAAAGGTTTTCTTTTATAGTGTACATCGGATTAGGTTGTCCTATGTATACTGGTGCTACTGTGAAGGCGGATGTCTAGCAGTGTGTAGCTTATAGAGGTTAATGATTTCACTATATACACTTTCCAATTTGAATATCATTCTCTGTGCCAATATTTAGCCCTAAAGGGACTTATTTACACTCCAACTTTATTTATTTTTTTTGTCTTGTTTTCTTCTCATTTTGCTTCAGGATGTCAGGCAACAATTTTTGCAAACGCGGAGTTCTCTTATGCCGAAAATCATGTGGTTCAAAATGTCCTCCATTTTGAATTTGAAAAATATGATGAAATCATATTTGGTTGTGCCTCGTTAATTTTAGTCATTTTAAATGTAGATGTATTAAATGTATGTCATACATGTACAAAGCTAAAATAAATAAAACCACTCCATTTGACATTTTCTAAAGCCTGGGGTCTGTTTTTGAAGTGTTAATAGTTTTTCAGTGCACTTCTCTGAATTCAGTCCTCTGTTATAGCCTTGATAATTACGGCAGAGCTGTATGAATGCACTAGAAAGGCTGCCGGTTTTGTTGGTTTAATAATTATTTGAAACGTATAAAACTGGCAGCTCCAGTAGTAATGAAAAGATTTATCTTGAACTTTGTCATGGAAACTAGCATGTATAAACCTTAATTAAACTATTTTAATAATTTAAATAATGTATATGTGTACAATACGCTGTAGCCAAATTGGACCAGTGCGTTCTGGTTTGGATAATGGAAGGATGATTCAGCTGTGGGCGCCATCTTCTGGGCCGACGCGGTAATTCACTCGGCTCAACCCTCACAGTGCACTATGGACATTCTCTAGCCGTTGAGTGTGCATCGGATGTTCACTTGTTATGGTGCATTGTGGGATTGAATGAGTGCACTTGATAACATCCACTATATGGTTTTGGACCACTACAAATGGCTGTTCACTTAAATAGTGCCCTATTTTAGGGTATTGGGGCGATTCCAGACACAGCCATGCTGTGAATTATGAGGCTGTTAATCAATGATATTTGCTTCCGATGAAGGCGTCAGCACGCATTATTTTATTTTAACTTATTTTTAAAATAATTGCTCAACAGTAATTCCTGAAGAAAAAACTACATTACCCATGATGCTGGGCAGAAAATCCACCAATCAGAGTTGAAACAAGCAAAACATGGCAAAAGGCCTCACTTGCTCCGCCCACTCCCAGGAAGTGCTGTGATCCAGTCAATTTCCCTACACTCTCAATTTTATTTATATATATATATATATATATATATATATATATATATATATATATATATATATATATATATATATATATGCATATTTTGCAATAAATAAAATATATTGTTTTTATACATATAATTTTTTAATTGTGTAGTTTTAAAAAACATTGTTTTTAATTTATTCGCAGTGCTTTATGGGATTGTAGTTCTTTTCCTCTCTAAAGTCATTGAGTACCAGCTTTTTATCTTATTAATAGTTTTTTGTTCAAATGAAAGTTTGAAATCTCATGGCATTTGAGCCACGAATCAAGCCAACAAGCTTCAAAGCGTTTGGGAAAAATACTTCCGGAGCCAAGGCCACTGAAAAAGCACACTATTCAATTCACATTTATTTGTATAGCGCTTTTCACAATACATATCGTTTCAAAACTGCTTTACAGAAAATGCATGCGTCTACATTACAATTTAGAGTGATTTGTTATCAGAGGAAACTGTCCAAGTTATGGATTTCAGAAAAGTACATGTACAACTCACACAGTTGGCTATAACAACGTACTAATAAACAATTTAATAATTTAAGGCAGAAACAATGAGCTCATTGAAGAACACATGTTAACAATGATTAGGGTATATAGAAAAAAAATCAACTCTATAGGCTCGATATGTTTGCTAACAACAAATCAGACTATCTGCTTCCTTGTGTTAACATTAATAATTGCTGCGTGTTGCATAAATATCCCACTGATAGATTTTAATTGTATCATCTTGGCAGTTGCAAGGTGTGGCATGTCACAATGCAGGACATGAACCAATGGGTTCTGCATGTTAAAACCGCATGATTACAAAACCAGACCAAATGATTGAAAATCATTCTCGAGGGAGGCTGTAGCCTACAGTTAAAACTGATGCAACATCTGCAATGGTGCTGCATGATAATGTCAAGGTGACGTTTCAGGGCGTGTCAGTGTTTTGACTACAGCTATTTCAAACTGCAAATAAACAGCTGAGAGCTGGACAAATGCTGGGTCATGTTTGACTATTTCAAATTGGTTCAATATGGTTAGATCAGAATCAAAATACTGTGACTTTTCCATATTCTACTGTGAACACGGTCATATCCACATACAGAATTGGCTTTATGCACAGCTGCACTACTTCCTAAACTTCAGCCAGCTCCTTTGTTTCCTGTCTGCCATTATTGGACAAACTGATTAATCCAGGTGTGTCTGATTATTGTTGTTGTGACTACAGAGGTCAGGCACACCTGGATTAATCAGTTTGTCCAATAATGGCAGACAGGAAACAAAGGAGCTGGCTGAAGTTCAGGAAGTAGTGCAGCTGTGCATAAAGCAAGTGAGCTGGTCCTTTAAACAGCGATATCGTGAAAGGTCAGAGGTAAGTCATACAACATTAATGAATAATTCAGAATTCATTGGTGCAGAAAACATGAGCATGTGGGTTCCACCAGTCGTTTATAATACAAAGCGATATGTTAAGTGATTGGTCCTGTTGTTAATCAACCCAATACAATTAACTATAGTTCACGGAACTGCCTGTAGGCTGTTATGTGACATATTTATTAATATTTGTCCTGCAACTGTCCAAGTAGCAGCTGCTCTCGCCTAAACAGTCCTTGAACTTCGTTCGTCGTTGTTGTTGTTGACAGAAATGTCAAGAACGGGCAAAGCCACAACTGGCAGCCAATCAGCCGTTGGTTTTCAAAGCCTCTGCAGTTTTCACATTAAAAGACCTTTTACGTCTCATGGATGCTGAACACTTATTTTTTCCTTCTTCTTTCATTAAAAAGTGGAGTACTGTACAATAGTGTGACAAAATTAATTATATTTAAAAAATATATATATTTTATTCATATGTTATGCTATGTCCTCGTAAATGCACACCAGGACTATATAAAATGGCAAAAACAATGGGATTTTTTTTCATTCACCAATCAATACTTAGGTTTAAGTTTTTTTTTTAACCAAACTTTGTTTAAAGATGATTCTCAACTATGTTATTGTAGCTTAAAAAAATGACTTTTTTTTTAATGAAAGTTATAACGGAATAAATTGATATACCATTTTACTTTATGCAATATGTGGGTAAAATTGCCATTAATGGGTTTTCCCATTCAATAATGTATTCTTGGAGCAACATGTACCTAATGAAAAAAATAAGAGTAATAAAGGGACTTATAAGTTGGTAACATTTTCATAATAATATCTAATATTTTATAGGAACATTGATGTGTAATTTCTTTCCCTATTATCACTTCTTGTGTCTCCATGCTTTAAGTCCCGGTGTCCTCTATTGAGGACGTTTGAAATCAATGCCCTGTTTTGTAACAGAAAGTCATATTTTTTTATTAGAAACCCCATAACATTTTCCTGAGATGTTGATTTATAACAAACCATTTGAAAATTATTTAGATTTAAATGATAATTGCAAAATATTACAACATATCATATTTCCATAAGAGTGAAATTTGATCATTCAGTTATTTTTAAAGACCAATGAGAAGTTTAAAGTTAAACTTTAAAACAAAAGCCCTGAATGTGCTCTTTACAGGACATCCAGATATAAAACTGTATGGTGTCAGAGAAATTCACTAAAATATATTGTCCTCGTACGTGGACAGTGGCACCCAGGAGGCTATAAATACATACATTTTTGTGAGGAAATTCACAATAAAGTTAAAATGTTTAAGCAATTGTCTTTGGATATTCTTTTTAAGATCATGAGTTAAATAATATATTTACATTTTAAATAGATTTTTACATTTAATTATATTCTTTAAAATTAAATATTACATTATTATTGCATGTAAAATTAAAATATGTTAATAATAACAAATGTTTTTAAAAAATCCATTAGATTATATTTTCATATTAAATAAATGACTTTTATTCTGTAGAATAATCCGGTTGCCGGCTGTCTGTCGCCGCTTCTGTGGAGTTCAAACGGGAACTCTTTGCTGTTCTCTTCCTATAAACAATTTTATCCCATATATTATTATTTTTATTCGTAAAACAGTCATGTCTCGGATACTGTGTTCATCACGGGGTCTCATATGCGCAAAATGTAAATACAGTGTTCAGAAATCCGAGCCCTTTGTGTCTTTGTTGACATCCAGAGTGAAGTTCAGAGATCAGCTGATAAAGAGATTCATTTCAACACCCAGAAGACCAGTCATCCCATCCTACAGCCACCGACACACGGCCTTATGGATGTTCGGCATCGGGACGGGTTTTGTTCTGGCTCTGGGCCTGAAATATCGTGATTCTGCCTCTGAACACTGTGAATGCAGCGCACGGAAGACAGACAGAGCTCAGTACACCGCTGCTATAGAAACCAGCAGAGACCTGCTGCGGCGGATAAAGGTACAGGTATCAGGACCGGGCTTTATTGACTAAGGGCATTTTCACACCTGAAAGTCCGAACCGAAGTTCATGTTTTGATACATTTTTATCACACTGCAATTATGCGAGCACTGAGCGCACTAAATCACTTTACATTACATTATTGCGTCCTGTCGTCATCATGTGGGCTGCATCTTGACGTTGATTTGTACACGGACGTGCGTCTGACGTCAGCCATAGTTGCCAAGTCCGCGAATAACACGCAACTTTGGGCTTCTTTTTTTGGCATGTCGCGTTAAAAAAACACGAGTTGCGGTTTTTTGGGCTTATTTAAAAAAAATGTGGTTGCTTGTTAGGAAAATATAATAAGCAACTTCGTTTCTTTACATTTATGGTCGCTGTTTTGTCCAATACATTGGCTGACACACAATAGCCATTCAGTGCAACCATACAAGTGTTAATAATTCGTCCTCATACATCCCGCCTTCGCCCCATCGTTGAAGAAAAATCGCGTGCAACGTGCAGGCATGTGACGCTATAAATGCACGTAATGATAGTTAGGAGACGTAAATAGACGCATACATTTTTACAAACGATGCCACCAGCAGAGATGGAGAGGAAACCTAATTTAATTTTAAATATATTTTAAAATGTATTTATCATTACAGGCTATTATTTAAACAAAACAAAAAAACAAGTATACTAATAAGAACAGTAGGTATGGTTCAAATTAATTTGATTATAAATATATGGCTATATTGCAGCGCTCCTTTAGTGCTTATTGGCTGTGTCCCAATCACATATAGTATGTGACATTAGTAATTTTCAATACTATTTAGGACAGATAGTATATACACATTGAGATGCAGGGCTTATCTTTTTCACGGTTTGCAGTGTGTGTGTGTGTGTGTGTGTGTGTGTGTGTGTGTGTGTGTGTGTGTGTGTGTGTGTGTTCACTAACTCCGACTACGGGATACCATAATTGGCCTTCGCGTCACTTTTTCTCTTTTTCCATCTCCAAACCTCTTCTGTTCACAGCTGATCGGAGGATATTGCGTGCCCTTTATTGCAATTTGAGGATAAAAAAAAAAAAAAAAAAATCACATCTGTTTTTGCTTTTCAAACTCCGAGAGGTTTCAGTTTAATGTTGCAGGCTCATTTATTGATAAAAAAAAATATTTATCATAAATTATATTGATGATAATAAATAATATAATAATATTGGGCTTGTTTTTGAAGCTGCGGTTGCTTGTTTGTCTCGCGAGAGTTGGCAACACTGACGTCAGCGTGTTGTCAATTCGGTGGGTAACTTTGTCAGATGAATGAACAAACATATCGTTGCCACTAGTGAACAGTGCGCATTGCGGCTATTTCTTTTCGTTTTGAATCGTTTCGTTTAAAAGTGGACATGTCTAGCTTTCTACACACATATTTCTCATGTCTGTGAGGCAAGTAGCTGCTGAGTCTCGGTTTATTTATGAGACATGTTCAAGAGCAATTAAAGTGGGCACCTCCATAGGGTGGCCATTTCCATAACACCAAAAAGGAGGACACTTTGCGGCATTTAGCGAGGCAAGAATAATTGCGTAGGACTCTGGTGTTCTCGCAACTACAATACAATTTTGTCCTTCATATCGATGGTATCATGATACAGTGATTCTGAAATAGCCTCTTCTCTATTCATTGCCAGACAAATTTGATCTACGATATATCTTGATGTAGACCTATGTGTAACAGAAGAGGCAAATAAGTGTTTGTTCACAGTATTTGTACTTATTCAAGATATTGTGATGTCTGTTTCGAAAACTGACCACTGAGATGAACCTGTCTTCCAAAGTGCACAGTGCCTGAAAACATATCATTTCTGGACTTCTGTAAATAACGGAAATGCATAAATAAACAAATAATGAATGCGAAAAATAAATAAATACACATTTCAGTTCTTAAAGAAGTTCACCCTCTGCAGCAGCTCTTTGCTATCCGAAGTGTGTATTTATTTATCACATTCATTATTTGTTTATTTATGTATTTCTGTTATTTACAGAAGTCCAGAAATGTCATTTTTTCTGGCTCTGTGCCAGATTATTTGGTTATGTATTTCTGTATGACTGATGATGCTTGACTGTATGATTATGATAGACTTTACAAAGCTCTGCAGCGGAGATTTGGTCATCCTGAGGTGATGTTGCTTCCCGAAAAAATGACCTAAGGGAAGACTTTAGTTATTTATTTAGATATTTATTTGACACTGCTTTCAGCCAACCATTTGTTTAAGCAGAGATCTTACGGCATTAGATGCTATGCTGCTGCATCCCAATAAAGATTCTAGAGCGGGGTTTTATAGGCCGATTCAGCGCAACTCCAAAAAGGAGGACAAATGAGTGTCCGCTTGAGGCTGCGTCGGACCCCGGACAGGGAGCTTAAAATCCGGACTGTCTGGCCAAAATCCGGACGTATAGCCACCCTACACCTCCATGCCACGATTGTTGTCTGCTACAGCCTATTTGCTTCTTATTTATTAAATCCAGGCAATTGGCTGATGAAACATTGATTAAAATTAAGATACCATTTATACAAAACGAAATTCACTTTAAAGAAATGCTTTCTACAAAACAAAACTTAATGAAGTGGTCAAAATCATTTCTGACCTTCTGTCTTCTGACATATTGCGCATCTTTACACTTTTCATAATCAATATAGCCTAGATTAAATTTATAAATAACATTATAATATTTAAACATAAACAGGAACTTCCTGTAAATGGTCTGAAAGTCCGAACCATACAGAAAATGCTTTCACATTAGAAACGAACCAAACCTTTGTTCAGTTTCATCTGGACCAAGACTATCTCTTTTCATTGGACCAAATTTCGTCTGTTTGGTCCGGATTGTGGTCTGGGAAGGTTTCATATCTGTAATTTTGATTCGGACCAAACTGAAAAGTCCAAAAATCCGGACCAAAAATGCTAGAAACATTATAATCACTGCGATAAGCCGCGTTTCCACCGCAGGAACTTTCCCCTGGAACTAGGAACTTTGGGGTGGTACTCGGTGTGTTTCGACCGCAGGAACCAGGGTCTAAATGAAGTTCCTGGTAAATATTTCCCCCTCCGAGCGGCCCTGCTCCCGAGGTGGTACTTTTTTAAAGTTCGGGAACTTTCAGGGGTGGGACTTGGGCGCTGAACATGCTGATTGGTTGAGCTCACGCAGCATTTTATTTCAACCGGCATTTTTTAAAGGATTTTTGTGAGGATCGTTCAGCGTTCAGTAAATATCAGTCTTGCTTCTGTCCGATGGTGCGTGTTCGTCTCAGCAATCGCACGGTCAATGTCCGTAATAGCTGATGATAACATACTTTGTCATATTTTAAATCTAGCTTTACGAGCTTTCAGAATACGCTTTAGTATCAGTGCTCGTCTCTTTTCCGCCGTTTTGTTAATGACCTCTTTAGTAAACCAATACATAACCAGCAAAAGCAGCGCTGCTTGAATCTCCTCCATACTTGTTATTGTTGCAGACAGTGTCGCACAAATTATTACTGTCCATCGCTGACGGGGAGGAGCAGTCCTACATCACCGGACTAATTTGCCTAATCTTCTCGGTACTTTAGACCGCAGTGGAAACGCAGACAGTCGCAGGTCTGGGGGAAAAAAGTTCCTGGTAAACGGGGCTATAATGATCCAACCAATGACTCTTTAAGCATTTACCTGTTTAAATCCAAACAGTGACTTTTTGGCAGGGAAGTGTATATATTATAATTATATATAATATATATTTATTAATGAATCAATTTAACTTCAAAATGTTAAAATTTATAGTGCAGAATGGCCTATCATTTTTCAGGATGAAGTTGGAGCTCCTGGAATGGTTATTGGAGTCTCGGTGGACGGCAGCCACATTTGGTGTGAAGGTAGGACGTCTTCCTCTACACATTTAGATCTGGTCCTTTAAAGGCTCATGGGTAATCTGCACCACTGTGGTGTTTACAGAAAGATGCATAATGGCTGCAAATGCTTAAAGTGAAAATGTCATGAACACATATATGGCACATAAAGGCCACAAGTTCACCATATCTTTGAGGACTGTTTTAGTGACCCCTGACTGTGTATGTTCTCTCTGAGGCGTTGGCTATGCAGATCTGGAGAACAGAGTGCCTTGTGGTCCCGAAACGGTGATGAGAATTGCCAGCATCAGTAAACCTCTGACTGCAGCGGCCGTCGCCAGACTCTGGGAGGAGGGCAAAATTGATCTAGATGCCCCTGTCCAAAAATACGTCCCTGAGTTCCCACAGAAGCAATTCGAAGGAGAGAATGTGAGCACATCCATTTAAAAAGAGGTTTTTAATTTAATTTATTAAAAAAAGAATTTAATTTATGCAAATTACTAATTTTACTTAAATATACAGCTGGGATGGGCAACGTCTGTCCTGGAGTGCCGCTGTGTCGGAAATTGACCCCTATACCCTCATTCACTATTCCCTACAATAGTGAGTTCACTACTTACTACATTAGTTCACTAATATAGTTCACTTGAGGGAGTGGAAGAAAACGAGTGAGTTCACTATTCCCTACATTAGTCCACTAATATAGTTCACTTGAGGGAGTGGAAGAGAACGAGTGAGTTCACTATTCCCTACATTAGTTCACTAATATAGTTCACTTGAGGGAGTGGAAGAGAACGAGTGAGTTCACTATTCCCTACATTAGTTCACTAATATAGTTCACTTGAGGAAGTGGAAGAGAACGAGTGAGTTCACTATTCCCTACATTAGTTCACTAATATATTTCACTTGAGGGAGTGGAAGAGAACGAGTGAGTTCACTAATATAGTTCACTTGAGGGAGTGGAAGAGAACGAGTGAGTTCACTATTCCCTACATTAGTCCACTAATATAGTTCACTTGAGGGAGTGGAAGAGAACGAGTGAGTTCACTATTCCCTACATTAGTCCACTAATATAGTTCACTTGAGGGAGCAGAAGAGAACGAGTGAGTTCACTAATATAGTTCACTTGAGGGAGTGGAAGAGAACGAGTGAGTTCACTATTCCCTACATTAGTTCACTAATATATTGCACATGAGGGAGCAGAAGGGAACGAGTGAGTTCACTATTCCCTACATTAGTTCACTAATATAGTTCACTTGAGGGAGTGGAAGAGAACGAGTGAGTTCACTATTCCCTACATTAGTCCACTAATATATTTCACTTGAGGGAGTGGAAGAGAACGAGTGAGTTCACTAATATAGTTCACTTGAGGGAGTGGAAGAGAACGAGTGAGTTCACTATTCCCTACATTAGTCCACTAATATAGTTCACTTGAGGGAGCAGAAGAGAACGAGTGAGTTCACTATTGCCTACATTAGTTCACTAATATAGTTCACTTGAGGGAGTGGAAGAAAACGAGTGAGTTCACTATTCCCTACATTAGTCCACTAATATATTTCACTTGAGGGAGTGGAAGAGAACGAGTGAGTTCACTATTCCCTACATTAGTCCACTAATATATTTCACTTGAGGGAGTGGAAGAGAACGAGTGAGTTCACAATTCCCTACATTAGTCCACTAATATAGTTCACTTGAGGGAGCAGAAGAGAACGAGTGAGTTCACTATTGCCTACATTAGTTCACTAATATAGTTCACTTGAGGGAGTGGAAGAAAACGAGTGAGTTCACTATTCCCTACATTAGTTCACTAATAAAGTTCACTTGAGGGAGTGGAAGAGAACGAGTGAGTTCACTAATATAGTTCACTTGAGGGAGCAGAAGAGAACGAGTGAGTTCACTATTGCCTACATTAGTCCACTAATATAGTTCACTTGAGGGAGCAGAAGAGAACGAGTGAGTTCACTATTGCCTACATTAGTTCACTAATATAGTTCACTTGAGGGAGTGGAAGAAAACGAGTGAGTTCACTATTCCCTACATTAGTTCACTAATAAAGTTCACTTGAGGGAGTGGAAGAGAACGAGTGAGTTCACTAATATAGTTCACTTGAGGGAGCAGAAGAGAACGAGTGAGTTCACTATTGACTACATTAGTCCACTAATATAGTTCACTTGAGGGAGCAGAAGAGAACGAGTGAGTTCACTATTGCCTACATTAGTTCACTAATATAGTTCACTTGAGGGAGTGGAAGAAAACGAGTGAGTTCACTATTCCCTACATTAGTTCACTAATATAGTTCACTTGAGGGAGTGGAAGAGAACGAGTGAGTTCACTATTCCCTACATTAGTCCACTAATATAGTTCACTTGAGGGAGTGGAAGAGAACGAGTGAGTTCACTTATATAGTTCACTTGAGGGAGTGGAAGAAAACAAGTGAGTTCACTATTCCCTACATTAGTTCACTAATATAGTTCACTTGAGGGAGTGGAAGAGAACGAGTGAGTTCACTATTCCCTACATTAGTTCACTAATATAGTTCACTTGAGGGAGTGGAAGAGAACGAGTGAGTTCACTATTCCCTACATTAGTTCACTAATATAGTTCACTTGAGGGAGTGAATTAGAGGGGTGGTAAAACACATTCTTTCGAATGCTTGATTGTGTTTGTGGGGTGCACTGTAACGTGTTCATGCTTCGTTTTTAAAAGATTGCATTGTTTTTCATATATTTTACCTTTATTCTACACTGCTCTGTCCCTCCTTGTAAAAACGGTCTGATGGTTTCCGGGTTGTATGAAGCCAGTCCCTCAAAAATACGCAATGGGCTCAGATTGGTTAGCTGGCCCAGTGTGTTGTGATTCGCTAACCGCCTAGTGCACGTTTGTCGGAAACGTCACGCCCCTTACCTTTACCGGTAGCCTGTCCTTTGGGTAGTACAATGGCGTCAATAAAACCATACCAATGAGCCCGAATCAGACCCAGACAATTTTAGTGAAGATGATCGAGCAGAACCTGTTCAGTCCTCAAGAGTAAAGACTGCGGATCTATAGTGATCGCTACTGAATGGCACCGTTACTTTTGTATTTTTAGAACGATTTGCCAAATATCTGTCACAAGAACGAACACTAAACATTGGCTTTACTATAGTATCCAAATCAAACACAGAACCATGTTTAGCATGCCTGTAGATAAACAATACATAAAAGCGCTAATCAAAGAATAATTTACACTAATGCCAAGTTCGCTGTTGAGATTTTAAAAAGTTTGTAACGTTAGGTGTTTGTCGGATAACGTTAAGTATGAATGAGCATTTAACAAACTGGTTTGCAGAGCCAAATGAGCGTTGTCATCTGTTTACTTCCTTGCTACAACGTACAATTAACAATACGAACTATTACAGGAAAACACAGACAAAAAATAAATCATATTTACAGGTTGTGGCCCGTAAACAGCTTCTGTTTTTAAATCCATCTTTCAGGACAAGCCGTTGTGCGAATCCTTCATTGAACTCGCGAAGATTGTGGAAGCTTTCCTCCGTGAAATGTGCAGCGGGAGCCGCACGCGCCCGTCTCACACTGGCAGCGTTTGTCTCACGCAGCTGAACCGCAGCTTGTGTATTGCAAATACAGATGAATATTGTCCATTATGTCACATTTTCCTGTCTTCTCCTCCGACCCCTGTCTGTCTCGTGCTTTGATTTATGATGGGCAGCATGTATCTGCTGCAAATGTGACCTGTTCCCCTCTGTCTCATACACACATGCATATAACATGTTGTATGTTAAACACACTGCAACGCACCCCCATCCCTAGGAAGGCAGAACAAAGTGGACCTGCAATCCGGATGAAAATAACAGTGTTTCGTCGGCATTGGCAACAACACTCCAGCCTACTAACTATACAACAACAACTATTCCCCGTGGCGATACAAAATGGCCTCGCCCCTCCTTATTTCATATTCTCGGAGGAGGGGTTTATGTAAATATTGGGGCTGGTGATGTCAGCAACCCTGGAGGAATGTGTAGTAGTCCCTAGCGGCCGTTTGCTGTAGTCCTTATAAATTGATTTCTTTAAAAGCAAATATCTCCCTTTGCTTTAAACTTTGAACGTTGTAACTTTGCAGATGTTGTTAATGCTCAAACAGCAACATTACACACTAGCTACAGTTAGAAAAGTGAAATCGTGGTTTACCACCCCTTTAAGTTTTGGAAAACGGATGGATGGATGATTCAGCTGTGGGCGCCATCTTCTGGTCAGACACAGGAATTAATTCAGCACAAACCTCGCAGTGCGTTATGGGTATTCTCTAACCGTTGAGCGTACATCAGCTGTACACTTGTTATTGCCATGCACTCGATAACACTATGGTTTAGGACCACTACAAATAGCTGCCCCCTCAAATAGTGCCCTATTTAGGGTAAAGGGTGTGCTTTTAAACACAGCGTTAGGAATCCTGAAGACATTGATTAGCTTTCAGTGTTTGATTAGGGTTGGAGCTAAATTCTGCAGGACAACAGCACTCCAGGACCGTTGCCCATCCCTGGAATACAGTATATGAGAATTGATTAATAATGAGTTTGGTTTGGCTTAGCTTTTTTCCCTTTGTCCCTAAACCAGGTCACAATAACACCTCGGATGCTCCTGTCCCACTTGAGTGGCATCCGTCATTATGAAAAAGATGGCAAAAAAGTGAGAGAGGACAAGGAGAAAGCAAAGCGCCTTCTGAAGCCCCCGGAGAAGAAAGAAGAAAAGGGCTCAGCTGAAAACAAAGAGAAGCCAAAAGCGGAGGACAGTGGCGCTAAAAGCAAAAAGAAAAAAAAGGAGTTTGAGCAGGAGGAGTACTACCTCAAAGATAACTTTGAGAATGTCATCCAGGCTTTGGACTTATTCAAAGACGATCCTCTAATTTTTAAACCCGGTACGTTTTCAGTCCACACAGAACAAGCGCTGTTAATGGGATTTTAGATGATGCTGGGTTTATTTTTAGAGCTTTTTGACTTCTCAAAATGAGAAATTTAGCAAAATCTTTGGTGGATATCGACTACATTTACATGCACCCGCATAACACGATTATAATGAGATTTAGGCAATATTTAGATTAAACTTTACATCATATGAAAACAGTACTTCAATCAAATTGTAGGGACCATAATTGCAGTAAAATATGTGACGTATGCAGATTTTAAAGGTCTCTTACACAGGGGTGGACTTACCATTAGGCAAAGGTAGGCGACCGCCTGGGGCCCCCGAAAGCCAAGGGCCCCCTAAAATGCTTTTTATATACAATACGCGTTCAGCGCAGATGCACAAGTGGTTGCTGAGGTGTTCATTACCAAGACAACCGCCTTTGCGTCCGCGTTGAACGTGCATCTTGTAGAAAATGTAGGGCCTTATGATTTCCGCGATTCCGAAAACGCATACAGGATCACAGAATCCATTCATAAAAATGGAATGTCATGGAAATGAATGGCGCAGACGTGCAGTTTTGTTTACTACTGGAGCACGCGCGACACTCGCCTTCACAATTCATTCACACAGAGACATAAAACATACAGGATTCATATTTAAATAGCATTTTTGCCGTTTAATATTCACATACACTAGTAGTCCATATCGCAATTTTATTGAAGTGTGCTGACTTGGATTTATTCATCCAAAATTGGACAAATTCCATGTTAAACAGTAAATTCCATTTTTATGACTGGATTCCGTGATCCTGTACGCGTTTTCCTTTCCTTCAGTCTATTTTAAATTTGTTGGGGTGGAGGGGTCATGCAGCAGCAATCATCACATCACAAAATAACCTCAAGGTTGTAAGTATGCAACTGTACAGGGCCTCATTCCTGTATTTTGCCTGGGATCCCCAAATCACTAAATCCACCCCTGCTCTTACAATAGGTTTAATTAACACTTGAATTGTCTCAGAATACAGGGAGTGCAGAATTATTAGGCAAGTTGTATTTTTGAGGATTAATTTTACAACATTAATAATTAAACAACAACCATGTTGTCAATTAACACAAAAAACTTTGATTAATATCAAAGCTGAATATTTTTGGAAGTGGTTTTTAGTTTTAGCTATTTTAGGGGGATATCTGTGTGTGCAGGTGACTATTACTGTGCATAATTATTAGGCAACTTAACAAAAAACAAATTTATACCCATTTCAATTATTTATTTTTACCAGTGAAACCAATATAACATCTCAACATTCACAAATATACATTTCTGACATTCAAAAACCAAACAAAAACAAATCAGTGACCAATATAGCCACCTTTCTTTGCAAGGACACTCAAAAGCCTGCCATCCATGGATTCTGTCAGTGTTTTGATCTGTTCACCATCAACATTGCGTGCAGCAGCAACCACAGCCTCCCAGACACTGTTCAGAGAGGTGTACTGTTTTCCCTCCTTGTAAATCGCACATTTGATGATGGACCACAGGTTCTCAATGGGGTTCAGATCAGGTGAACAAGGAGGCCATATCATTAGATTTTCTTCTTTTATACCCTTTCTTGCCAGCCACGCTGTGGAGTACTTGGACGCGTGTGATGGAGCATTGTCCTGCATGAAAATCATGTTTTTCTTGAAGGATGCAGACTTCTTCCTGTACCACTGCTTGAAGAAGGTGTCTTCCAGAAACTGGCAGTAGGACTGGGAGTTGAGCTTGACTCCATCCTGAACCCGAAAAGACCCCACAAGCTCATCTTTGATGATACCAGCCCAAACCAGTACTCCACCTCCACCTTGCTGGCGTCTGAGTCGGACTGGAGCTCTCTGCCCTTTACCAATCCAGCCACGGGCCCATCCATCTGGCCCATCAAGACTCACTCTCATTTCATCAGTCCATAAAACCTTAGAAAAATCAGTCTTGAGATATTTCTTGGCCCAGTCTTGACGTTTCAGCTTGTGTGTCTTGTTCAGTGGTGGTCGACTTTCTGCCTTTCTTACCTTGGCCATGTCTCTGAGTATTGCACACCTTGTGCTTTTGGGCACTCCAGTGATGTTGCAGCTCTGAAATATGGCCAAACTGGTGGCAAGTGGCATCTTGGCAGCTGCACGCTTGACTTTTCTCAGTTCACGGGCAGTTATTTTGCGCCTTGGTTTTTCCACACGCTTCTTGCGACCCTGTTGACTATTTTGAATGAAACGCTTGATTGTTCGATGATCACGCTTCAGAAGCTTGGCTATTTTAAGACTGCTGCATCCCTCTGCAATATATCTCACTATTTCTGACTTTTCTGAGCCTGTCAAGTCCTTCTTTTGACCCATTTTGCCAAAGGAAAGGAAGTTGCCTAATAATTATGCACACCTGATATAGGGTGTTGATGTCATTAGACCACACCCCTTCTCATTACAGAGATGCACATCACCTAATATGCTTAATTGGTAGTAGGCTTTCCAGCCTATACAGCTTGGACATGCATAACGAGGATGATGTGGTCAAAATACTCATTTGCCTAATAATTCTGCACTCCCTGTATACATTGCAGCAACACCTCTTTTCTCACAGTGTCTGAAACGCTTCAATAAAGGAGTCAATCTCTCTAAACCCCTCCTTTCCGAGGGCTTTCTCTGCTATGATTGGTTAGATGGCCCAGTCTACTGTGATTGGTCTACTCTACTCTGATTGGTCAGATGGCCCAGTCTACTGTGATTGGTCTACTCTGCTCTGATTGGTCAGATGGCCCAGTCATCTCTGATTGGTAAGACAGCCCAGTCTGCTGTGATTGGTCAGACAGCCCAGTCTGTTGTGATTGGTCTACTCTGCTCTGATTGGTCAGACGGCCCAAACTGCTGTGATTGGTCTACTCTGCTCTGATTGGTCAGACGGCCCAGTCTGCTGTGATTGGTCAGACAGCCCAGTCTGTTGTAATTGGTCTACTCTGCTCTGATTGGTCAGATGGCCCAAACTGCTGTGATTGGTCTACTCTGCTCTGATTGGTCAGATGGCCTAAACTGCTGTGATTGGTCTACTCTGCTCTGATTGGTCAGATGGCCCAGTCTGTTGTGAGTGGTCTACTCTGCTCTGATTGGTCAGACAGCCCAGTCTGTTGTAATTGGTCTACTCTGCTCTGATTGGTCAGATGGCCCAGTCTGTTGTGATTGGTCTACTCTGCTCTGATTGGTCAGATGGCCTAAACTGCTGTGATTGGTCTACTCTGCTCTGATTGGTCAGATGGCCCAGTCTGTTGTGATTGGTCTACTCTGCTCTTATTGGCCAGTCTGTTGTGATTGGTCTACTCTGCTCTGATTGGTCAGATGGCCCAAACTGCTGTGATTGGTCTACTCTGCTCTGATTGGTCAGATGGCCCAAACTGCTGTGATTGGTCTACTCTGCTCTGATTGGTCAGATGGCCCAGTCTGTTGTGATTGGTCTACTCTGCTCTGATTGGCCAGATGGCCCAGTCCGTTGTGATTGGCCTACTCTGCTCTGATTAATCAGATGGCCCAGTCCGTTGTGATTGGTCTATCCACTTACAGCACATGTTGAAAACATTATCGGAATTTCAGTTACAGATCTTTCTCAGCTCTTGATACACAGCGATATATGAACCTTAACAATAGGGCCGGTTTTACATTCAGAGATTGTCTTATTATTGGGAGATGAGAGGATCTGTATCTCTTACCATTGGAGAAAGCATAATGGCTAACTTGGATCGCTTGAGGCACCTCAGCCTATCGCGTAATGGCAGTGATGTCAGTGGCAAGCGTTCAGATTTTTATGACAGTCAGTTACAGTTTACATTAATCAGTTTCTTGTGGATTAGCACGTTCGTCTTGTGAAATAATGTTCTATGTTTGGTGTTATATTGCTAGTAAACGTACAGTAGGACTACATTGTTTGTGAAATGTGCTTTACTGTGGAAAAAAGGGTGTGAATTTGCTCCGTTAGCTGCAGACCAAGTCATTATTTTATAATTTTTTTCATTAAACAACAATATAATCAGATATTTATAATTAAATTATTCATTTTCTGTTTATTCATTAAAATTCATTATATCAGCATCATAGTACACGGCAGTCATGTCTTTCAAGTCTTATTATAATTGGTAAAATGAACCTGAAAGTCAGAAAGAACATATCAATATTGTTTATTTTCTTTAGACAATATACAATATCACTCAATATTACACCACATTTGCTGGTGGCGTATGTGTCCTACCCGTTGTAAAAATTCCCTTTTTTTTATCAAGGTAAAATCTACATATAGTTCCCGACAAAAGCGTTTGTAAAACATGTTGAAGATTAGCAGACAGGCAGTCGATACATTAAATGATAAGCTCTTTTCTCACAAAGCTGTTTATTCAGTATAGTGAAGCCTCTCCTCCATTGATATCCATAAAAATGGCCTTTTGTCTCCAATACGGCTGTAGACATGTTTTGTATTTGAGCGAAGATTTCATCTGTGGCCTGTAACACACCGACTGTATGTTCATGTTCGAGTTCATAATTTCTGCTGTGCATTGGGGTATGGCGGTAAAAAATAACCATAATTCTTAGCGAATAATCAGAATAATGAAAATTTTATGTAAAGGGGAGTGAAGAAGTTTGATTGTCATATAAACATCTCACTGCAATTAAGAAAAAAAAATAACCACAGTATTGGTGCACATGTAAACGTAGTCAATGTTGTATGCAGTTGTTGTAATTTGACCTTATTCTATTTTATACGACTGCTGTAGGTTCTACATTCCTGTATTCCACGCATGCTTTCACCCTTCTGAGCGCCGTGGTGGAGAGAGTAGCAGGTCAGCGCTTCCTCGACCACATGATGAAGATGTTCCGTGAGCTGGGCATGCTTAGCACCGTACCAGATGAAAACGACCCAATCATATACAACCGCTCGAGGTAAAAGAGACATTACAATTCAAACGCATGCTGCATTGT
The DNA here is from genome assembly GCA_023566225.1 of Romanogobio albipinnatus. Lineage (NCBI taxonomy): Eukaryota > Metazoa > Chordata > Actinopteri > Cypriniformes > Gobionidae > Romanogobio > Romanogobio albipinnatus. Next base: position 15,494,974 of record CM042262.1, on the reverse strand, counting down.
GCAGCTGGTCCAAGCTCTCAAAAATTCAGAGTTTTTTCAAGAATTCATGTTGTAACGGCGTAGAGTTCTACGAGGACTTTTTACAAGCAGGAATCTCGGTAATTCCGGCATGGTGTGAACGCACCTATACTTGAAAATGTGCTGGGTCGAGAAAAAAAGGTCAAAAATGTTAGGGTGACACAAATCTACAGATAAATAAATGTTAAAAAGAAAAAAGTACAATATTTTATATGGAATATTAATATTTTGTTTACCAAATCACAGCCATGTGATACAACCATGTGGATAAGTGTTGTTAAAGGTGCACTATGTAAATTTTCCGTCCACTAGAGGTTGCCTATTCAAAACAAAGGCGTAGTTTGATGACGCCAAGTTTAAGCGCAGAATCTTGGGACACCGGTGGAAAAGAATCGGGATAGGATTCGGGCAGAAATCATGTTCATGGATGCGATTATTAACATTACGGTAGGATAAAGCAGAAGCTGGAGCGATTGTTAATAAGAAGAGTGGAACACAAGCCTCGCGAGCAGTGGGACCTTTATTATGCCACAGTCGCCGGCGCCAATTCCACTTTTCTGGCCTTGAGTATGAGGTAACGCAGCTCTGTTTATCATATTAGATACATCTGTGTGTGTTGAAAATGATGTTATGACGTTTCTCTGTGTGTTCACTCGGCGGCTGCTATGACACTTGTTCACACTGAAGTGAGAGTAAAGCGTTTCTGCAAAATAAAACCGGAAACCGAGGGGAACTCGGATATGACGCCATCGACAGGCGACTCCCTCACACGTCCCAGTTCCTCAGTTAAAATAGCAATTTTCTCATGATTTACAAATAGTTGGAAACATTTGGGATATTGTAAGTACTCAACTGAACAAAATATATAACACTGGCCTAGTGGTTTTTGGATATTTTACTGCAAAAATGTTACATAGTGCACCTTTAACTAAAAATAAAACTATTAAAAAGTGGTTTTGTCATTAAAATAAATCTCAAATAAAATATAAATATTAGATGAAAAACTTTATCTTAAAAATGAAACTTAGAAATGTTGCCTTGGAAACAAACTGAAATAAATTTATAAAAATAATATGGTTAAATGGATTTTTTCTTTTTAATAAAAATGTAAACAACTAAACTCAAAAAAAATTTAAATGAAAACTGGAAGCTTAAAAATACAAGCTAATTCTAAATATGAATAAATGCTATAATAATATATAAAAATGCTAAAATGTGGAGCAAACAACATGAAGGGGGAAAAAGTAAAACAGGAAATGAAATCATAGAGAAACCCCTGCAGACCCACATGACTGTGTGTCAAGGTCAGTAAGAAAATACCAAATCACTTAAAAACACTACAAATATCACATCATTTGACCTTTTTACGACAATACAAAATTTGTTCAGGCTGTAAAATGTCACGTGGTGCGACTTCCCAAAAATATACTAATATTCATGAATTAATAAAACTAAAAAAAAGAAGTTTTACCTTAAAAATACAGGTGCTGGTCATATAATTAGAATATCATCAAAAAGTTGATTTATTTAGCTAATTCCATTCAAAAAGTGAAACAGTGTATATTATATTCATTCATTACACACAGACTGATATATTTCAAATGTTTATTTCTTTTAATTTTAATGATTATAACTGACAACTAAGGAAAATCCCAAATTCAGTATCTCAGAAAATTAGAATATTACTTAAGACCAATACAAAGAAATTATTTTTAGAAATCTTGGCCAACTGAAAAGTATGAGCATGTACAGCACTCAATGCTTAGTTGGGGATCCTTTTGCCTGAATTACTGCAGCAATGTGGCGTGGCATGGAGTCGATCAGTCTGTGGCACTGCTCAGGTGTTATGAGAGCCCAGGTTGCTCTGATAGTGGCCCTTCAGCTCTTCTGCATTGTTGGGTCTGGCATATCGCATCTTCCTCTTCACAATACCCCATAGATTTTCTGTGGAGTTAAGGTCAGGCGAGTTTGCTGGCCAATGAAGAACAGGGATACCATGGTCCTTAAACCAGGTACTGGTTGCTTTGGCACTGTGTGCAGGTGCCAAGTCCTGTTGGAAAAGGAAATCTGCATCTCCATAAAGTTGGACAGCAGCAGGAAGCATGAAGTGCTCTAAAACTTCCTGATATACGGCTGTGTTGACCCTGGACCTCAGAAAACACAGTGGACCAACACCAGCAGATGACATGGCACCCCAAACCATCACTGACTGTGGAAACTTTACACTGGACCTCAAGCATCGTGGATTGTGTGCCTCTCCTCTCTTCCTCCAGAATCTGGGACCCTGATTCCCAAAGGAAATGCAAAATTTACTTTCATCAGAGAACATAACTTTGGACCACTCAGCAGCAGTTCAGTCCTTTTTGTCTTTAGCACAGGCGAGACGCTTCTGACGCTGTCTGTTGTTCAAGAGTGGCTTGACACAAGGAATGCGACAGCTGAAACCCATGTCTTGCATACGTCTGTGCGTAGTGGTTCTTGAAGCACTGACTCCAGCTGCAGTCCACTCTTTGTGAATCTCCCCCACATTTTTGAATGGGTTTTGTTTCACAATCCTCTCCAGGGTGCGGTTATCCCTATTACTTGTACACTTTTTTCTACCACATCTTTTCCTTCCCTTCGCCTCTCTATTAATGTGCTTGGACACAGAGCTCTGTGAACAGCCAGCCTCTTTTGGAATGACCTTTGGTGTCTTGCCCTCCTTGTGCAAGGTGCCAATGGTCGTCTTTTGGACAACTGTCAAGTCAGCAGTCTTCCCCATGATTGTGTAGCCTACAGAACTAGACTGAGAGACCATTTAAAGGCCTTTGCAGGTGTTTTGAGTGAATTAGCTGATTAGTGTGGCACCAGGTGTCTTCAATATTGAACCTTTTCACAATATTCAAATTTTCTGAGATACTGAATTTGGGATTTTCCTTAGTTGTCAGTTATAATCATCAAAATTAAAAGAAATAAACATTTGAAATATATCAGTATGTGTGTAATGAATGAATAAAATATACATGTTTCACTTTTTGAATGGAATTAGTGAAATAAATCAACTTTTTGATGATATTCTAATTATATGACCAGCACCTGTATATGTTTTAAAACTTTTTTGAGAAACGAATAGGCTAATTAAGCTATGTACACCGACATATTCAAGATGTAAGGAAAATATGTAATACTTTTAATTTATAGTTACACCACATTTATTATGTTTATTATTTGAAAATGGTATAAAAGTTTGTCATAATCATATTACAACCAACATTTTGCTTTCATATGACTGCACCATGGATTTTAAACTAGATCTCTAAAGGATATTTCCTCTTCTTTATCTTAAACACTTTTATTCATCACATTCTTCCCCTTTTTTTTGGGCAGATTCTACCACTTGAACAAAAAGGGCCGTGTTGTGAACTGCCCCTATGTGGACAATTCGTACAAATGGGCTGGAGGTGGATTTCTGTCCACTGTGAGTGACCTTCTGGTGTTCGGTAACGCTCTGCTCTACAGCTATCAGATGGCCGAAGCGAAGAACACAGACGGGCTGCTTCCTGGCTTCCTCAAACCCCACACAGCCAAAGCCATATGGGCACCGGTGGACAAAACAGTGGCATCGTGGGACAAAGACGGACTGTATGCCCAGGGCTGGCTGGTGGTGGAGAAACAGCAGAAATACGGGCAGTGCCGCAACCGTAGACATTACGTCTCACACACAGGAGGCGCTGTGGGAGCAAGTAGTGTCCTGCTGGTGTTGCCCAGAGAGCAGCTCACCAATCAGAAGCTGCTTCCTCCACAGGGGGTGGTGGTGACCATCATCACTAACATGCAGTCGGTGGGGCTCAATACCACTGCGCTCAAGATCGCACAAACATTTGACAAGGCCAGGGAGGAAGAAATCGCGTCTGCTTGACACACACACAAGGCACTGATCCTTTTATAGCCGTTTTGAGAGGTTAGTCCTGAACATCAGGCTTCTTGGTTTACAATGCTGAGTTGTGTCCATGCTTCAGTTTTAAATCAACATTTGTGCCAAGCGCCCATTTTGATAGCTTTTATACATATGTCTAATATGTTGTCTAATATGTCTAATATGTTGAATGAATAAAAAAGTGTTATGGAAACTTCTATGATGATCTTTTCATTTTCCTTCTACATTCAGAACACATTTTACATCCACAATCTGGCGATTTATCACATTTATTAAAGGGTAGTTGGGGTGTCAAGCAGTGCCTTGCAGTCCAAAACTATTTTAACAATTGTATAATTACTGCACACAGATTTCATGACCTCGTATTAATTTCAAGTCTACATGGAATATTCTTTTAAAAATTCATTTGTCACACCACTGGAATAAGTGAACTGCATAAAGTCAAAATCTGATTAAAATTGTGTGATAGATAGATAGATAGATAGATAGATAGATAGATAGATAGATAGATAGATAGATAGATAGATAGATAGATAGATAGATAGATAGATAGATAGATAGATAGATAGATAGATAGATAGATAGATAGATAGATAGATAGATAGATAGATAGATAGATAGATAGATAGAAATGCTTAATAATCTCCACTAGATGGCAGCACTTTCATCAGTTCAAGGCAAGTCTGGATATAAATTTCATTATCTTTCATTAGTACACAGAGAGACAAAGCAGAGTATTTAAACTAAATTAATTTGATATTTGACTTTTGATATTGTCTCTGTTGCCAGTTCACCAGTAGTCAGAAAACAACAAGTAGTCAAATGAAAAGTTACTTTAATAAGTTAAACAGACATTGGGGTGCATACAACCAAGCAATGGATTTCATATATTTTTTTTATTTATTTTTATTAAATTCAGCTTCTTAAAGGGTTAGTTCAACCAAAAATGAGAATTCTGTCATTAATGACTTGCCCTCATGTCGTTTGACACCCGTCAGACCTCCGTTCATCTTCAGAACACAAATGAAGATATTTTAGTTGAAATCCCATGGCTCAGAAAGGCCTCCATTGGCACAATGCACTTTACACTCTCAAGACCCATAAAAGGTACTAAAGACGTCGTTACAAAGTCCATCTCACTACAGTGGTTCTACAATAACTTTATGAATCGACGAGAATAGTTTTTGTGCGCAAAAAAACCCTAAATAACGACTTATATAGTGATGACGATTTCAAAACAAATGCATCATGAAGCTTCGAAAGCGTTATGAATCAGTGAGTCGAATCATGATTCGGATTGCGTGTCAAACCGCCAAACTGCTGAAATCACGTGACTTTGGCGATCTAAACCGCTGAATCGACTCACTGATTCATAACGCTTCGAAGCTTCATGATGCCGTGTCATTGAAATCGGTCATCACTATAGAAGTCGTTATTTAGGGTTTTTTTGCACACAAACACTATTCTCGTTTATTCATAAAGTTATTGTAGAACCACTGTAGTGAGATGGACTATGTAACAACGTCTTTAGTACCTTTTATGGGTCTTGAGCGTGTACAGTGCATTGTGCCAATGGAGGCCTTTCTGAGCCATCGGATTTCAACTAAAATATCTTAATTTGTGTTCCGAAGATGAACGGAGGTCTTAGGTCTTACCTCAATATTAAGGTGTTACGTGTTAAACGACATGAGGGTAAGTAATTAATGACAGAATTTTCATTTTTGGGTGAACTAACCTTTTAACTGATTGTTAGTTTAACTTTATATGCCTATATTGGATTATATAGTTTACAGAGAATCTATATTAACAGTCAATATTAATTCCTCATATAAATCTTATGCTCAACTGGTACATCAGCGGTTTTATATATTATTCAATATATTTATCTTACAGTTTTTCTCAATCACTTAGGCTCAATTCTTGAATGAAACTTTTTTCTTCTCATAACATTAATTTCAGGTCTCTGAACAATTAGTTTCTTGTTCATATCAGTGTGTATATATATATATATATATTGAGATCTGGGAAATTATCCCAGATGCATTATCCTGCTGAAAGAAGCCACAGCCACCAGTGAATACCGTTTCCATAAAAGGGTGAACATGGTCTGCAGCAATGTTTAGGTAGGTGGTACGTGTCAAAGTAACATCCACATAGATGGCAGGACCCAAGGTTTCCCAGTAGAACATTGCCCAAAAGCATCACACTGCCTCCGCCGGCTTGCCCTCCCTTCTTCCCATTGTGCATCCTGGTGACGTGTTCCCCAGGTAGGCGACGTACACATACCCGGCCATCCACGTGATGTAAATAAAAACGTGATTCATCAGACCAGGCCACCTTCTTCCATTGCTCTGTGATCCAGTTCTGATGCTCACATGCAGGAAAGTTGGCACTTTCGGTGGTGGACAGGGGTCAGCATGGGCACCCTGACTGGTCTGCGGCTATGCAGCCCCATACGCAATAAACTGTGATGCACTGTGTATTCTGACACCTTTCTATCAGAACCAGCATTCACTTCTTGAGCAATTTGAGCTACAGTAGCTCGTCTGTTTGATTGGACCACACGGGCCAGCCTTCGCTCCCCACGTGCATCAATGAGCCTGGCCGCCCATGACCCTGTCACCGGTTCACCTCTGCTCCTTCCTTGGACCACTTTTGATAGAAACTGACCACTGCAGACCGGGAACACCCCACAAGAGCTGCAGTTTTGAAGATGCTCTGACCCAGTCGTCTAGCCATCACAATTTGGTCCTTGTCAAACTCGCTCAAATCCTGACGCTTGCCCATTTTTCATGTGTAACATGTAAACTTAAAATTCTTGTCATGGAAGAGCAATAGGAAGATATGTAAGAAGATATGTAGGGGTGAATTCAGGTTGATTGGGACACATTTTGCCATTGAGATTACTCGGAAGACGTGTCCCAATCAGCCTGAATTTACTCTATGTGTAAGAGAAAGACGTAACAGAGTGTGTAAAAATGAACATACAACAGTGAATTTTAAGCTTAAATGTAACACATTTCTTCACAAAATAAAAGTACTGTATAATACAAATTGTCATTTTATTTTTGTGTACTACATTATTAACTTTTCCCAGTCAATTTTTACTGTCTGAATCTGTATTTACAGTAAAAAGCTCGGCGTGACCCACAAGAGCATTCAGCAAAACAGCAGTTAGTGTCAACAGAAAAGAAGAAAACAAGACATGAAATTTGTATATAAACATTTTGACCAGTGTGGGTCACATGATGACAAAAACACTTTTTATTTTGGTGGCATTGGCCAGTTTACTAACACAATAACTAGGTTTTGAAGCATGAATTAAATGGTTTGCTGAGTATCTACATTTTGCAGAAAGCAATAGTGATCTGATGTTCTGTTTCTCTTTATAATCATGTTTAGGATTAAATCATCTTTACAAGAATTATTTAAACCTGATGTATTCAAAATATGTTTTTTCACATTAGGTTTGTAGTTTTATCCTGAAAGGCTTTTGATTTGTAACTTAAATTACCCTGAAATTGATTGGTGATTTTATTTACGTAGACTATTTACCTATTTTTTTATGAATCATAGAAAAAAGGGAAACTTAATCTGAACTATTCCACAGAGGATCCACTTCCCCTCCAATTGTTCTGAACTTGGACAGCTCGCTTAAGGTCAAATAAAACAGGCTTCTTGTGTGCATTCATGATTTGAAACATTTTCAAATGTACTATTATTTTTTATTTTTTACTGTAGTTCTAAAAGTGTGTTACAGTCAGATTTATTAGTGAGACAAGAAAGTGTGTCCAGTATAAATTCCAGTTAATTTTCATCCATCTGGTTTCATTCATCAGTACATAACTGGAATCACATTGCATTGTGGGATACATTGTCCAGTGCACTGTGTTGTTGTATCCTGCACATTTTGGCACATACAGTAGAACTTGCATACCGTGCACAGTGTACATACATTCTGCAGAAATATATGAGTAGCATAACATGATATAAAAATGGTTGGTTTCTCGAAAGGTTTTGGAAACATTTTCTTTGAATATGCCATTCGATTTTATACAATTATTCTATGATCTGTCCAGTGTGCATTAATGATTGGGCTTCTTCTTGTTATTTACATTTAAAGTTAATACATTTCAAGGAATTACAGAGACGAAAAAAAGAAAGGAATAAGAACATAATCAAAGTTTCAGCCAAAACAAAAACAGCACATTGTAAAAATAGAACAGCCTAATATGTACATGGCACATGTGACCAGTATATTAAATAATATTAAGTCTTCTATATCTAATTAAAATGAATATCTACGCTAAGGATGCTGCTTTTGAAATGTATTGCTTTCCATTGAACAGCTGACATGGTAAAAGTTTGTTTCTATAGAATCTGCATCCTTTTGGTACGTAGATAAATAAAGCTGTTTTAACTGGCAGAATTATTTACAAAATGTATAAACATTAAGAAAGATATTTTGTGTGCAATTTGACACATTTTCACATTGAGTTCAAGACCACTACAAGGGAGCGATGTTGCAAGGTCCTCGACATCAAATCCAATGTCGAGTTCACATGCATCTACAGTCGATTCACACTGGGGGTGTCGCACTTGATTTGACTTTCCCATACCCCTCAGGTTTTGGTTGGCTCTGGGTATTTCTCTTTATTCTGGGAATAAATAGATAAAGAGAACAGTTACTTCTTGTTTTTAGGGTTAAAGAAATCGTATGGAAGCTTGTTTCCGCCACGGAATAAAACAATTAAAAAAGTAATTGACTTTTTATCTCACATTTCTGATTTCTCAGAATTGCGAGTTTATAAGCTAGCTCGCAATTCAGATTTTATAACTCTCAATTGTGAGCTTATATCGTACAATTCTGAGAAAAAAAGTCTGAATTGTGAGATATAAACTTGCAATTGCGAGAAAAAGTCTAAATCGCTAGATATAAACAAGCAATTGCTATTCATAAAGTCCAAATTTTCGGAGAAAAAAAAAAACTGTGGCGGAAACAAGCATACCATCATATACAATTTGGCACATTCAACAGCATTTAAAAAACACCAACAACAAAAAACAGTTAATTACTAAAAAATGTTTTCGACTTGACCTTCGTTTACTACAACCATGTATTCCATTTCCAAATTGAAATTGCGCATTGAAAATACGGCCAATGAAAAACGGACTCCCCAAAACTCTCATATATCGCAAAAAAGTTTCTATGCTGGCATGAGGTGGTTTTTCCGGCAATTCGAAAAAGGAATATTTCGCAAAACTGCAAATGGGAATGTTTTTTTTCCCGCATTTACAGGTCACTTGGCATACGCAAAAGTCACATGCTCATTCTTTAAAGATGGCGCGGTATGTTTGTGACAGAGTCCTTTATTAAAATCATAAAAGACAAAAGAATTACGAGAATACTGGATTCTAAACAACAATGATATACCACAATTTATTAGGGCTGGGACAATAAATCGAAGCATCGTGATTGATCATGGATCGATTCTGAGTTTTTTCCGAATGAATAGCGATTCTCTCTCGATTCGATTCTGTGCTTAATTTTTAACAGCTGATGGCGCTCTAGTCTAGTTTTTAACCACACGCTCAAATGTTCTCAACGCTTGTGCGCTCAGAATGTACTGCACCTCAGAATGCTTTTATGGCACACGATGTAAAATAAAACACCCACTGCAAACACCCTTGTAATTCGCTTCAACCTTTTTGAACTTTATTAATTATTATTTTATAGAAGGTTCAAGTGGTGTAAGGAATTGGAAACAAATCTGTAATTGTAACCCGGCTTATGAAGCACAGCCTAGGCCTATTACTGTAAGTAAATGGAGAAAACATAAAGTTTTATTTATATAGCGCCTTTCGATAAATGTAAAGTTTTAATTGTATAAAGCACTTACATGAATTATTCTGTTAAAACATATTATTTGAGACGTAAAGTTGTTCCCATCATTTTTACAGTCGTTGTATTGGCAACGAAGCGGTACAAATAAATATTACAAAAGGTTTGTTGTTGTTGTTTTTTTATTCTTCTCACCAAAATCTTTTTTTTTCCATACACTCATGTTAACATCCATATATCTTGTGGCTACACTTTTGAAAATGTGTACTTTTAAAGTACAAACAAAGACTTTATAATATATAGGAAGACAGTGCACTCCGATTACTTAAAACAGGCAGCGTTCTGAGACGTGCTTAGGACTGCGCATGTGCATTTGCTTTGTTCAGGTTGAAAAATGCAGGGTTTTTTTGTCATGATTCGAGCGTTTAGAAACAAAATTTATGAGACAGCTGTTGTCAGATTTCATTGGTGATTTAAAATAAGAAATGTAATCGTAATCTTGTCCAACAGTTTTGGAGATTTTTATGTTTCCCCATTCAAAGAGATAGGAGCTGCACTTGCATGCCCGAGGCATTTCAAAGATGGCCGCCGAGTAAAATGTGTAAATTTTAGCAGCATCTAGCGGTGAGGTTGTGAATTCCCTTACGAAAATAAACCATGATTTTACTACAAATAAAACCAAAAAACCATGGTTATAGTAGTAAAACCATGGTAACCGCAAATTAACCATGGTTTTGCTTCTCTAACCATAGTTTAACCATGGTATTTGTGGTAAAACTGTATAAATTATAAATAATATATAAATAACTGTTATATAAATGGTATTCAATTAGCCAAAAAACCATGGTTACTACATTTTTACTACAATAAAACCATGGTTAATTTTCGTAAGGGTTGCAACCGTACCGCTCACCACTCCATTTCGAAGCGTGTAGAGAAGACACAGGACAAAAATGTCATAGTCTGAGACAGCAGGGAGTAGCGCTCTGTAGAGAAGTTTGTCCGTTTAGGGCTACTGTAGAAACATGGCGGCGCAAAATGGCGACTTCACTGGGACCCGTGGATAGAAATGGCTCAAGTTTATTATGCAAGTCTTTATACACCACTGAAAACATAGTTATGTATATTATATTGCATTTCTGTCAATAGATCCTCATACCACACACTGCACCTTTAAAGGGACTTTGGTACAAATCGGCGCATTCACTTCCATTGTAAGTGCCACGTGCTGAATGATTCAATGATTCAGGACTCAACCGATTCATTCAACGAAACAAACGGTTCTGCTGTGGCTTGGTTTGGAACAACTTTAGTTGGCGGAGCAAAAACTGTTGAAGCAAACTGGCAATATTGTATCAAAAATGTAAGTTATTTAATATTAACTTCTTGTTTACAAAACTGCTGTACAGAAAACAATATCGCATTTTTTTCCGAATAGGCCTATCAGCTGTGCGCGCGTGCTCGTGTGATATTGCGCAATGATCTCGACGTCCATTGTAAATGCAGTAAGTTACTGTAATCAGTCGAGGAACGAGAAACAGTTTTCTGTGGTAATCTATCCTATGTGTCGTTATCACGTTGATCAAATTTGTATCGAAACTAGTGTCAAACGCGCACGTGACTCACTTGCAGATGTAATAGATGACCACAGCAAGGACCGCTATAATGAGGAGGACCATGATGACCACAGCGACGATCATACCCTTCTCTTCACTGCTGTGTGAGAAGCTGAACAGCTGATACTGCTCACATCTGCTGCCCTCATAGTTCGCACTGCAGCTACACGACAGGGAAAAGGGTTCAAGCAAAAGGTATGCTAAACGATACGTGATAAACCAAAACAATAGTTTTTCTGTTCATGAGGACACTTACACACAGGTGGGCGTAGACACAGAAGGTATTTTAAAGCATGTTCCTCCATTCATGCAAAAGTTGGCTTCTGACCCAGTGCAGGGGTCACCATGTTCTATAATAAGAGGAAATAAAAAGGAAAAAAAATAATGCATCATTTATCAAGCTCATGTTCCCCCACAGAGCAGTTTGTTTTTCATTTTGCATTTGATTTGCATTTCAAGAAATCCCCTTCATGGAAACACAACATCATGTTTGACGTGCATGATGATGATGATGATGTATTTTATATCTATAATATTAAACTTTAATTTATTGTTATTAATTACCTGCCATCATGGGAAATATTGAATAGATCTTCTTGTATGGGAACTTTAACTGGCAGCAGTCGCTTAGGATCACCTGAGAACAAAGAACATGGTTATTGGTTATGGTCAGGTTGCATTACATTTGTTACAGTATCCACATTTTTTTTATTATATTGGTTGCTTTCAAAGATGTCAACTTGAATATAAGTGCTATACACTGATCAGGCATAACATTATGACAGGTGAAGTGAATAACTTCACCTGTTGATGCGTTAGAAGCAGGAAAAATGGGCAAGCGTAAGGATTTGAGCGAGTTTGACAAGGACCAAATTGTGATGGCTAGACGACTGGGTCAGAGCATCTCCAAAACTGCAGCTCTTGTGGGATGTTCCCGGTCTGCAGTGGTCAGTTTCTATCAAAAGTGGTCCAAGGAAGGAATAGTGGTGAACCGGTGACAGGGTCATGGGCGGCCAAGGCTCATTGATGCACGTGGGGAGCGAAGGCTGGCCCGTGTGGTCTGATCAAACAGACGAGCTGGAAGGTATTCCCTGGAGGCTGTGGCCAATCGAGCATCTGTGCTGAACAAACAAGTCCGATCCATGGAGGCTCCACCTCGCAACATACAGGACTTGAAGGATCTGCTGCTAACATCTTGGTGCCAGATACCACAGCACACCTTCAGGGGTCTAGTGGAGTCCATGCCCCAATGGGTCAGGGCTGTTTTGGCAGCGAAAGGGGGACCAACACAATATTAGGAAGGTGGTCATAATGTTATAACAGATCAGTGTTTGTAAGGGATGATGGTCATCAAAATGAATGCGTCAATATTAATCCATATAGGGTGGATTCAATAATAATATTTATTAAAATATTAAATAGTATTTTTATATTAACCATTAAATTAACAGTAAAGTTTGGAAACATCGCTGTTTTTAATGTTTTTGAAAGAAGTCTCTTCAAGCCTGCATTTATTTGGTCAAAAATACTGAAAAAAACCCCAGTAATATTGTGAAATCGTATTACAATTTAAAATAATGGTTTTCTATTTGAATATACTTTCAAATATAATTTATTTCTGTGATCAAAGCTGAATTTTCAGCATCATTACTCCAGTCTTCAGGGTCACATGATCCTTCAGAAATCATTCTAATATGATGATTTATTATCAATGTTGGGAACAGTTCTGCCGCTTAACATTTTTTATAACCTGTGATACTTTTTTTTTCAGGATTGTTAGTCAAATAAAAATGTAAAATACAACAGCATTTATTTAAAATAGAAATCTTTTCTAACAATATACACTACCGTTCAAAAGTTGAGTCATTTTATCTTCTTTTTTGAAAGGAATTCATACTTTTATTCAGCAAGGATGTGTTAAATTGATAGATTATATATAGATAGATTATAAAGTGATTTATATGGATTTCTACTTTGAATAAATGCTGTTGTTTTTAACTTTTTATTCATCGATTAATTCTGAAAAAAGTATCACAGGTTGCAAAAAAAATATTAAGCAGCAGAACTGTTTCCAACAAATATAAATCATCAAATCAGAAAGATTTCTGAAGGATCATGTGACACTGACGACTGGTGTAATGATGCTGAAAATTCAGCTTTGCATCACAGAAATACATTATATTTTAAAATGTATTCAAATAGAAAACCATTATTTGAAAATGTAATCATATTTCACAATATTACAGTTTTTTTCTGTATTTTTGATCAAATAAATGCAGGATTGATGAGCATAAGAGTCTTCTTTCAAAAACGTTAAAAATAGTAATGTTTCCAAGCTTTTGACTGGTGTGTGTGTGTATATAGCTTATTTTGTAGTTATATTCATATATACTATAATTATATTAAGTATAACAATATCTCAATTGTGACTGTATTGGCTCTGTAATATAAAAACATTGGATTTATTTATGAATAAAAATGTGAGATTTCTTTAATAACTAAATTGTTTCTCCTAGACAGCAATAAGATTAGCTGGAGAGCAAAAAAATTCTCCTGCTTCTCGGATTCTTTTTTTTCTTTCCTTGAGCAAAGATCCTAATAATGTCACGTCTCCTCTTAAGTTTCAGAAGAGATCTCAACTGTGGCCGGTTGCATAAACTGCTCAGAATAGCCTTAAAAGTTAAAACATTTTTTTTTCCCTAACTTTTTTTAAGTGAGTTACACAAGAAGGTCTAATTTAGTTTAAAGTTTATGCAACTGGAGAATCAAATGTCAAAGATTTCAAATTTGAACTCTGAATATTTCTAATGAAATTCGACATTGGTTTAATAATAGCTCTGCACTCATACTGTCTCATTTCTGGCTGGTTTTGTTTCTCCCAAGAAAGTTTCGGATAAACATCTAAGACAAAGTTAATATTTAAATGAAACATTACTGAGAACTCCATCAAGTGTCCCAGGCCTTATCTGAGCAATACAGTTTTTCCCAAAAAAACATCAGAACTCACCTGTTTACCAGTTTTGTGCTTGATGCAATTTTAGAAGGCTTCGGTTTCTCAAACTCTCAAATCCTAACGACACGATGTGTTTCTGGGAAATTGCAGTGTAGACTAGACTTACCTTCCAGGTGAAATCCAGTGCAGGCGAGTCACTTCGTCTTCCTCAAATAACTTCTGAGCTCAACGTCAGCGTGCGGCTCCGAGTCACATAAGCGGGTGGGCGGATCCCTTTGAGTGCAGAAATGTTGTGATTGCTGTTTGTCCACATTTGTGAATGGAACGATTCTCCTTGTGCGTCGGTGTAACGTAATGATGAGTGTTAGTTTATAAGGAATTACCTGCTGTTGCATCACAAACTTCCAAGAAATAACGCATTAACACGTTGTGCATCGCCACGTTTATTCCATATTTCTGGATTTTATTATTTTGAAAGGGCTTTAGACATCTAAGATTGGGTCATCTTGGTTATTGTGAAGTGAAGTGTACTTGTGAAGCGGTGATGGATTGTGAAGCTTTAGGTTTCTTCAGATGTGTATGTATCTCTGTGGGGTGTTACTGTTATTTTAAGTGCATTAAGAAGAGGTGTGGTCCAGTACTCTCAGCGAGACTGCTTTGCTGTTTCTGTGTGTGGACCGGCTGGGTTTGGTGGCAGACTCGAGTATGCCGGGTATGCTAATGGGGAAGTTTTGTGCGCTGCTGGTATGTGTGGAATCGTGGGAACTTTGCAGACTTTAGACGGCTTGTTTACATTCCTCGTTTAAAGGGCACACGAGGGACAAAAGGCAACGTCATGTTGTGTTACCAAAAACCGTTAGAAAGACATAGTTTTGAGGTTTGGGTGCCACGAGGTCAAATTATCACAAATTTAAATATATGTGCATCGATCAGGCATAACATTATGGTGAAGTGAATAACACTGATGATCTCTTCATCATGGCACCTGTTAGTGGGTGGGTTGTATTAGGCAGCAAGTGAACACTTTGTCCTCAAAGTTGAAAAAAGTGTAAGGATTTGAGCGAGTTTGACAAGGGCCAAATTGTGATGGCTAGACGACTGGGTCAGAGCATCTCCAAAACTGCAGCTCTTGTGGGGTGTTCCCGTTCTGCTGTGGTCAGTTTCTATCAAAAGCCAAGGAAGGAATAGTGGTGAACCGGCGACAGGGTCATGGGCGGCCAAGGCTCACTGATGCACGTGGGGAGCGAAGCTACTGTAGCTCAAACTGCTCAAGAAGTGAATGCTGGTTCTGATAGAAAGGTGTCAGAATACACAGTGCATCACAGTTTGTTGTGTATGAGGCTGCATAGCGGCAGACCAATAACAATATCACCACCACCATTCCTAAGTTCAGTTAAAATGACAAATATGCATTCATGGCAAGTTTTATTACTAAAGTTCTATCATTAAATAGTGCTTGATTATCATAATATCATAATATAATGCTTGATTGATGTTGAGAGTACGTTTGTAAAATGCTGTGCCATTTTACAAAGATAAGCTGATTTGGTCATATCATATATCAGTCTGGCGAGTAAACTAAAGAAATGTACTAGCCTATGGCGATTCTTTTGCCAAGGTGTGTGTAGAGGGTTGCGGCGCATCCCTAATAACAGTAATTAATATGATTAGCCTTTTGCTTGACTACGTTATCTAACAGCTAATAATAACGTGTTGCTAATGTTACACAAACCATGTTCCCGTTCACCATCTCAGTCTGCCTTCAGTATCAGTCAGTATCCTTAGAAACATTTTAAACATCATAGAACGTCAGTGGAGAAAGGCATATAGTTCATCATAACATCATGTACATCATACATAATTCACCCGCTATATTGCTAAAAGTACCTGATCTTTCATATAGACAGAATAATACCCCAGGATAACCTGGCTTCTCTTGAGACTCCCCTGCTTCTGAGCGGTCATAGTTAATGATATGCTAAAGCCCGCCCACACGTGACGTGATTGGTTACAAGGTAGTTTGTGACGTAAGAAACGCCAGCGGTTTCAAACTGCGTTTTTGAGACTGTCTATGAATTTGAACGTGGTTTGCCATCATTGGAATATTTAAGAATATAATAAATAAAATGTATTAAAATAGAAAAAAAGG
Source organism: Romanogobio albipinnatus (assembly GCA_023566225.1). Taxonomy (NCBI): domain Eukaryota; kingdom Metazoa; phylum Chordata; class Actinopteri; order Cypriniformes; family Gobionidae; genus Romanogobio; species Romanogobio albipinnatus. The sequence continues at coordinate 15,478,480 of CM042262.1, read as the reverse complement.
TTAATTTAATTTGTAATATTTTACAATACTGTTTTTACTGTATTTTGATCAAATAAATGCAGCCTTGGTGAGCATAAGAGACTTATGCTTATTACTTATAAGTAAATGATAGGCTATATTTCAGGATTACGCACAATGTGAATATGATGTATGACATTAGTAGTATGTATTTGATATTTTAAAAACAGGTTGTTTGATCACACCAGAAATATGATATGCATTATTTAGTATATGATAATGGTATGATGACACTAGTGTATTACTAGAATGATGTGCATTAGTTGGCCATTCTACAGAATTGGTGCAAACTCTGCTGTCCCACAACCAAAAAACACATTTAAAAAGCGTTATATATTAAATATCAATTAGCTTAATATACACCATATTGCCAAAAGTATTTGGACACCCTCCAAATTATTGAATTCAGGTCTTTCAATCACTTCCATGGCCACGTGTATAAAATCAAGCACCTAGGCATGCAGACGCTTCTACAAACATTTGTGAAAGAATGGGTGCTAACCGGCTCGTGGAGCTAAACAGATCGCGCCACCGACCAATAAACATGCCAAAGATAGCAAGATATTGCGCTGTGCCTGATTGTGGAAGAACACAGTTGCTGCATAAACTTTCTTCGGATTCTAATATTGGGAATGTGTGGTTGAACTTTATTTTTAAGGAATATCCAGCTCACGTGGGGTAGACGTTGCACGTATATGTTCATTTCACCACGGATTCGTTTGTAAACAAGAGACTGGATTTGCAGACAGGATGAGATTACATGAATGAATGAAGCAACACACTAATGTGAGTAAAAAAATTTTTTATATGTGATAGTATTGCGTTGTTAAAGATCAAATACAATGTTACATTGTGTACATGTCGAACTAAACATATCTTACCATTGTCACAAGGCTCGCAAAGCCCAACGTCCCGGGATGTGTGTTTTCCAGGCGGGCTACCAATACGTATCATCTTAATTAGTGAAATAACATTCCTTTCTTAATGTGCGTTGTTCACTCTCGACTTGATATTGGAAGGAAAAATACAATCGCGGAAGTTTTGATTATGCTGTCTGCAACATACTTGGCATGCGCGTATATCCACCGATCGGCTGGGCCAAGTAATGTAAAATAACATTCATATTATGAGCCAAAACTCATTAAATATGCAAAGCTTATCCAATCATAGCAGTGGGCGTTGAGTCTTCAGTGCTGCACGCCCATAAAAACTGAGCGTGTCTTGAGAGAGGCTCAAAAACCAGGCAGAAAATAGCCTATGTAGACCTCAAACAACAGTAAAAAAAATAAAAAATTTATTAAAAAGCCAGTTCATGACACCTTTAAATTAAATTATATATTATTGTGTTTCGGGAGTGACAAATTTGGGGGAGAGGAAAAATATTCCAAAACTCAATATGAGAATTAAGTATTTAGTATCATCATACACTCTAACAAAAAAAAGGTTCTATATGGCACCAAAAATGGTTCTTGGCTCGTAATCATAGGGGAACCTTTTTTAGTGCTATATAGCACCAATTTTGGTGCTTCAGTGGTTCTTCAGCAGTTCTTCAGTGGTTCTTCAGCGGTTCTTCAGAGGTTCTTCAGTGGTTCTTTGACTAAGGTGCTATATAGCACCTCTGAAGAACCGCTGAAGAACCACTAAAGCACTCTTTTTTTTTTAGAGTGTAGTAGTGTTATCTGAAAGTCTGAAGCAGTTTTGTACAAGAACAGCCAGCACCTTTTTGTTTTGACTCTTTCTTACTTGGTGGTCTTCATTTCTCTCACTGTCTCACACGCACTTCTTCCCCGATCAATAGTCACATTTGAAACGCATTCCTCACATCTCAATGTCACCCCTGCCATATCCATAGGCTCAGTCATGACTCACGACAGCTGTTGACGTTATTCTACATGACTGATGTGTGTTTTGCAGCACTTGTCACGGAATGACACGCGCGCATCTCCGCGCAGAATTGTCATGGAAATGCACGCGAGATCCGCGCACCTCAGCGGGCAGTGAGGTGTTTTGATGGATGCGAGGTTATCCCGAAGAACATTTGCCATCTCTCGGACAGAAAACCAATAGAAAAGCGTTTTCTCTACGTAATGAATCCCCTCCTTCTTCTCCTCCTCCTCCTCCTCCGACATAACGGAGCGATGCTGGCGTTCACGCTTCAATCGAAGCGCGGCTTCGGCACGATGGAGACGGAGTCCCTGGCGTGAATTGAAGGGGGGAAGCCCTCAGCACAACAAAATACACAACGCTCTCCTCCTGTCGCGAATACGATGCCTTTCTCTGGATGGTTGGACTCTTAATATCATCTCGCTGAGCGATGATGCTCGTGTCACGGCTCGCCTTAGCTCATCGTCCGCTTTATCCGCGAAAGAAGCAGCAGAACGGATGCTTGACCACTGCGAAACTGTCTTCACGCATCAAGCCTCTTCTGAATATCGGCGAGGGACACGTTATCATCACCACCAGGGCCAGGGAGACACGATTAAAGTTTCAACGATGTAAATCGAGGTAGGTCAGCCCTTGGAGACGCGCATTGCTTATTCTTCCTTTCATCCTACATTATTGGCTTAAATGTGTCTGTTATTTTGGTAATTGCATCACTAAATCAGGTGTCACGGTGCTGAGTAGACCTCACTTCATCCAGTCTGTATGGGCCTGGGAAATGCACGTCTTCCATTTTCAAACGCAATAGCCTTTTTACAGTGCGCATCAAATGTGTTTATGGGGGGGTTCGTGAGGAAACCTGGTTGCAAGTTGCTTGGAGAAGCACGTCAAAATGACACGAAATGGTTCCTTCGCCATGTTGCATGTTTTGCTTTTCATGTTGCCTGGATATCAAGTTCGTTGCTAAACTTGTGATACTACTCAACTGATAGTGGCATACGAACTTTGATTCTGCAGGTCCATTAGGTCTTTGGGCACGTGGTCAACACAACAAATCAAAATGAGCATTGATGTGAGACGTGCATGATTCAAATCCGTTCATCTGAACAGTAATTCATTTGTTCTATTTATTGATTTTAATCTGGAAGACGTAGGCCTGTAACCTACATCATGCGCTGCAGGTACACAACCTGGATTGCCCTTCAGATAGCCCATCCATATTAAACGCATGCGGAACGCAGTTTGTCCCGCATTTTGCGTTGGCCTATGCCTACCCTTTCTCCTCTGCTCTAGTGAGCGGGACTTGCGTTAGTTAATTCCCTTTCACTGTCCGCGTTATGATTTCTGCATGTCAGTTTGGGCGAATGCAGACAGCTTGATTATTATTCATGAGCCCCAACATCCTTCCAGCAAGAATGCAATCTAGCCAACCTGAGGGAATACGTGAGCAAGTAATCTATCACTGTTGTAAGTTAGGCTAAAAAGAGAGAAACATTTGATTACATGTTAGTAACTCTTAAACTTGGACCTAATTGTCTCCCCCCCCCCCCCCCCCCCCCCCCCCCAAAAAAAAAGCAAGCACCACCAGCAGCCAATAGCCTATAATTATCCCGGTTCACAAAGAGACGCGGGCAGTGGAATGGGTAAAAACGCAAGGTTTAAAAAAAAATTTTTTTTAAGTTTAACTTATTTTTAGAATGCGCGAGACGTTGCAAAAGACGAAGCGCGTACGTGTTTGTTTAAACGTGGAATGGAAAAACGCGTTCTGTGTGAACGGCCCCTAACTATGACATTTTAGTTCGAATTTGTTTAGGTGTTCAGTTGTTATGCTTTCAAATTATATTCCATATGTAGCCTACCTTGACATTTTTCACAAAAAAAAAAAAAAAAATAATATATATATATATAGTGAGGAAAATAAGTATTTGAACACCCTGCTATTTTGCAAGTTCTCCCACTTGGAAATCATGGAGGGGTCTGAAATTGTCATCGTAGGTGCATGTCCACTGTGAGAGACATAATCTAAAAAAAAAATCCAGAAATCACAATATATGATTTTTTAACTATTTATTTGTATGATACAGCTGCAAATAAGTATTTGAAAACCTGAGAAAATCAATGTTAATATTTGGTACAGTAGCCTTTGTTTGCAATTACAGAGGTCAAACGTTTCCTGTAGTTTTTCACCAGGTTTGCACACACTGCAGGAGGGATTTTGGCCCACTCCTCCACACAGATCTTCTCTAGATCAGTCAGGTTTCTGGCCTGTCGCTGAGAAACACAGAGTTTGAGCTCCCTCCAAAGATTCTCTATTGGGTTTAGGTCTGGAGACTGGCTAGGCCACACCAGAACCTTGATATGCTTCTTACAGAGCCACTCCTTGGTTATCCTGGCTGTGTGCTTCGGGTTATTGTCATGTTGGAAGACCCAGCCTCGACCCATCTTCAATGCTCTAACTGAGGGAAGGAGGTTGTTCCCCAAAATCTCGCAATACATGGCCCCGGTCATCCTCTCCTTAATACAGTGAAGTCGCCCTGTCCCATGTGCAGAAAAACACAATAATAATATATATGGGTAATAAATGGAGTGGAGGTGGACATTTTAAAAGGCAGACTAAGGTCTTTGAGGGTCAGACTTCTAGATAGACAGGTGTTCAAATACTTATTTGCAGCTGTATCATACAAATAAATAGTTAAAAAATCATATATTGTGATTTCTGGATTTTGTTTTTAGATTATGTCTCTCACAGTGGACATGCACCTACGATGACAATTTCAGACCCCTCCATGATTTCCAAGTGGGAGAACTTGCAAAATAGCAGGGTGTTCAAATACTTATTTTCCTCACTATATATATATATATATATATATATATATATATATATATATATATATATATATATATATATATATATATATATATTTATTTATTTATTTATTTATTTATTTATTTATTTATTTTTTGAGGTCACAATGTGTCTGATGTGTCTCAATGTCTGAAAATGTAACTTTAAAGAACCTCGCTAGCAAACACCTTTTTTTTTCTGCAACTAAGCACACTTTTTTTGCTAGCTAACCATGTGCTGATTAGCATTTTTGAGCTATAGGCTTAAATAGCTATAGGCAATCTAAATTTGTCACAAACATGTGATGTTTCGGTTGTGACATTGTTTTGGTAGTGACAAAAGGGAACAAAATCCTTTATTTGTGGGAAATAAAAAATTTGTTGTACAGTTATGCAAATCATTAGTGTTTTATGCCGCGCTCCAGTCATCCCGTAACCCGTGTTTTTTCCAACCTTCTACCCGTGAAAGTGCAATGGAACGGCAGTCAAACCCGTGACTCCCACCCGTGAACTCGTACTAGATCGATGTACTCCCAGTTACGTGCTCTGACGTCACAGCCCGCGAAGCAACAATGGCAGCCCCTACGGATGCGGTGTTTATGAAAGTCGTACATTAAAAACCATATTGTTTATTAAAATAAGGTATTGCTCTAACGTTATTTATCCGCAAAGGTTATGCATTATCAGCAGGTTTTCTAGCGTTAGCTAGTTTTCAGGCCATTGAGTGCAAGAATAAATGAATACCAAATTCATTTCCAAATATACAAATAATGTAATGCTGCGTTCCAGGCAGGTTTTTGAGCCCGTAAGTTACAACTTCAAACCTCGACTCACGACGTTGTAGCATTCCAGGCAAAGTCACGCCAAACTACCTGAGCGCAAGGAATCGTGTGTTAGCTAGATGTAAACAAAGCATGGCGGACCGTAGGCTTATGCTAAATTTACAATCATTTCTATCGCCAAAGGTGCTTACTTGCTTATTTAAGGGAAACGGAGGGGAAAAAACGGCGCAAACGGCAAGAGAAGCTGTTATATACCTTTTTATTTAACGTTATTTGTATATTTGTTTCATAAACACCACATCCGTACGGGGCTGTCATTGTTGTTTCGCGAGCTATGTGACGTCAGAGCGCGTAACTGGGAGTACATCGATCTAGTATGAGTTCACGGGTGGGAGTCACGGGTTTGACTGCCGTTCCAGTGCACTTTCACGGGTAGAAGGTTGGAAAAAACACGGGTTACGGGTTGACTGGAACGCGGCATAAAATAAAAGGTATAACAGCTTTGCCTTATCTTGCCTTATGCACCGTTTTTCTCCTCTGTAAGCACCTTTGGCGATAGAAATGATTGTAAATGGCATAAGCCCCGTACGGTTCGCAATACTTTGTTTACATCTAGCTACCGCTCAGGCAGTTTGGCGTGACTTTGCCTGGAACGCTTCAAAGTGGGGAGTCGTGGTTTGAAGGCGTAACTAACAGACTCAAAAACCTGCCTGGAACACAGCATTAGTATGCGAGTTAAAATTCGGTAATTTAATGATTACCTTACAGAATTTTAACTCGCATACTAATGTGGTCGCTACCAAAACATTACTTTCATACCGAAAATGTACAGTCACGACTGAAACATGGGATGTTTTGTCAAAAGTAATGTGTATAGAATTATCAAGATGTTATGATAGTGTTTGGTTCAATGTATATTCAAACTAATGAATCCATAACTTTGAAATCAGTATGATAAACTTTATACCTTTTACAAAGAAAGATTGGATTCAAAATACAACAAATCTCATAAATTACACTTGAAATATTGTTAAAATTGTAATTGTTATTGATTTACCTGTGAAAGCGTATTAATAAAATGGCACAAAAAACATGTTTCCAACTCTGACTTTGAACTTATTCTGTAGAATGGCCCTAGTATTAGTAGTAATACTAGTATAATGATAAATAAAAAGTATGATAAATGCAGAAAAATGAAGGTTCCTAAAGGAAACTTGAGCGCTGAGTTTTTAGAATGCGCGAGGACGCTGGTCAAACACATCCGTCTAGCGCGTCTTTACATGGAGAAAACGATGGAACGGCCAATAACTCTCTGTGGTTCCGTTCAATTGTTATGCTTTCAAATTATATGCCATATGTACCTTGGCTTTTTTTTTTCTTTCTTTTTTTATGAGGGAGGTTGATGGCTTATTTAAAATGCATCTCCCACAGGTCGTCGGGCAGTTATTATAGGTACACATAAAATATAATGCAATGCAATATAATATATAATACAAAATTGTTGATATTTTTTTGTATTTAAGATTTATAGGCTACATTAGGAGCATCAACGGACAATTAGCACAAGGTGAAGCTCAGAAAAATATAGAAATAAGTTGAATAATTTGGTTCCATTTGTTAACACATTAGTGAACTAAAGATGGACAATACTTCTAAAGCATTTATTAATCATAGTTAATGTGTATTTCTAATAGTAGTATCTGTTAATATTATTTAATGGGCCTGAGCTAACATTAATGAACAATGTACAGCACACACTGGCTGTAAAGTTGTTGTTTTTCCTTCAGGTCACTTAATGTGATTTATGTCCTATATACATTTTGCTTAGGATAACAGAATTGTTTAAGAATGATCAGGACTAGGTGTCAGATACTTTTAAGTCTTGGCTACAAAAAGCTATTAAACATTTCTATTGTTATTATCCACAACAAAATATACAGACATGTTGAGCTTCTGTGACAACATGCCCCAATAGCGTACTCACAATAGTAAACAAACTATAATAGGCTTTTCAGCTAAATATAATCATTAAAATGATCATTAAAAAATAACTTACAACTTACATAACATACAAAAATGCTGTTTCGGTTCACAGAAATTATTGATCTAATTAATGATCAGTTCAACCTCTGTTAATATATGTAAAAATAGGATATTGTAAATCTAGTTTAGAGGATAGGATTCACACAAAAATATATTTCAGACAGTTATTGGACTTTTGACTCCCTTTTGTGAAAATGTTTTACATTTTAAATGTATATAATCTGTCAAGCATTAAATAGTGTAATAATGCTTGTTAATGCTATTTAGAAAAGGTATTGCTAAGTGTTTTTTCACTAACTTTTCATTATCATGAGTCGCAAATAGCACCTTGCGTCTAAACGAATGCAAAAACAAACCCTCACATCATCTTCTCTCCTCTACCTCGTCCCACTTCCATCTATTCAGATTTGCTGTCTCACTGACCTGTGTACGGTATGCCTTATTTGGCTTAATATGATTTGTCTTGTGTACTAGTTTCACCTCATCCCCCAGCCCGAGGTAATACCTCTAGAGTTTGAGACGCCGTGCGTTTGTCAAGCGCTCTCAGTAAATGAAGCTTTCATCACAGTGCTTCAGTGATTGAAGCTGGTGGTAACCGAGCGCTACAGACCATTCTATTTATTGATGCCCGTCCGGACTGAGGTTGACAACTTCATCGCACCTTGACACAAAAAAAAGTGCAATTGCAAGGCAGGGGTTTTGTGTAATGCTTATCCTGCTGAAATCATGCTGTTTACTACTACAATATTAACTTTTGTTTCTAGGTTGAGGTGGTTATTAAATGTGAATGAAGCGCTATGCTCAGCTCTCACATGCATACCATATGTAGGACAATAGGAATTCTGGGAATTCAAAGGGCTGGTCTTCGCTTCAAGAATTTGTCTTGTCCTGTTTGAGAGACCCCTTTCAAAATTCTCATTATTTATTCACCCTCATGTTTTGAATCTTGCATCAACTCTTTTCCATACAACAACAGTTAATATTCATGTTTGTTAAGCTCCAAAATAAAAAAAAACACCAAAAACTCACCATAAAAGTAGCCCATATGGCTCGTATACGCTGTCCCTCTCTCATATTATAGCTGTGTGTAATGAAAAGACTGAAATTTATTCGCTGAATAATGGATCAGTGAGACTCTGATTTGTGAAAAAGTCAGTCTGATTCATCGTTCTGTTTGCTTACTCAAATGAATCAACCGGTTCATTGAAACAAATCAACAAAAAATAACGTTTTTTTTTTTTTTTTCAATTAACTGGACTGAATTATTCGTTCATGAACTAGACATATTCACAATGTCAATGATTCAACATGGCTGTTATCAAATTAAAGTCGACATGAAAATACATAATAAAGATAGATTTTCATCTCAATACAAACAATTCATCCATGCATATATATATTGTACCTCAACGTCCTAATCAAAACAACCCTCTACGCACACCTTGGAAACAGAATCGGCATTGCCTAGTACATTTTGTTAGTTTACTCGCCAGACTATGTGGTAAAGTTTCAGTTGTGACTGTTTTGGTAGTGACAAAAGGGAACACAATCCTTTATTTGTGGGAAATGAACAAAATTTTTGTACAGTTATGCAAATCATTAGTATTTTAGTAGTGTTTTCCTATGCCAGTTAAAATTCTCGAACCTAATGTGGTCGATACCAAAACCAAAACTGTACAGTCACAACGGAAACATGGGATGTTTTGTCAAAAATAAAGTATATTGAATTATAAAGATGTTATGGTTCAATGTATATTCAAACTAATGATGTATATCCATTTTCATCTCATTACAAACAATTCATCCATGCATGTATATTTTTGTACCTCAATGTCCTACTCAAAACAACCCTCTACGCACTTGGAAACAGAATCACCAGTCAGTTAAGCAATGTTTTATGGAACTTAAGTAATTAGAACTTAAATGTGGTAACCATTATGAATGAATATGTATAAATGCATATTTGTCATTTTAACAGAACTTTACTGAACCTTACAGTAATACTGATTAGATACTACTACTAGAATTGATGAGCTGCTGGGTTCATGAACCTTAATCACATTGTCTGCATTTGCTCGAACTGATGAGCACCAGCCAATGAGATTGCTGTTTGCGCATTAGTTCCGCCCCCTACCGGAGAAACCGGCATATCTTCTGCTTGTTCTTAAAGGCTGAATAATTCCAAATGAACTCAAATGAATGTTTTTTGACAGGAAAATACAACAGAGAATATAGTTTATGTAGCGCATCAATTCTAAGTGGCATGTTAGACTTTCTTGTGTGTGTGTGAGAGAGAAACCACGTTCTCAGCAAGGCTACGTAAAATACTCTGTGCATCCATTGAGATGAGTCGGATTAGTGTGCTTGACGGGGACCGAGACTCTCATAGCCTGACAAGCCAGACCCACATTTCCAGATGTTGGGTCTGGAAACTCACCATTGACAGGGCTCAATCCGAGGGGCGGGATAAACAGTTGTCTTTCAAATTCCCTTTGCAGGCATTTGGATAGCACCACGAGCGCCACAACCAACCAGAGCAAATAAGAAGGTGTAGCCGAGCTAACGTTAGTTTATAGACTTTCGGCGTATCCGGTCGGCAAAACTCTGAACACATCTTCCTTTCTTAAAAATAACTTCAGTGCCATTCTTTGTTCTTTTCTCAAAGAAAAGCTTAACTCCAAGACTTCCAGAGTCGCGGCCAAAGCTGTTTCGAAAGACCGCTGTTCGCCAGCTTCTTTGTTTACGAGTAGCATGCGGAACCTCCGCGACTCTGGCGTGACGTGCCGTCATTATGTTAAGCCCGCCCACCGACTCTACACACATGCTCTCGACTTTCCAGTTCCTGTTGGATTTCATCATCCGCAAATAAACTTAATAAAGCTTGAACCTCGTTGTCTGTCCATCGGTCGTATTTTTTAAACTCCACTGTTGATTCGAATAGCAAACAACTCAACAGACTTTACTGCACGCACCGCAACAGATTTTTAAAAATGGTGGTTGAAATACAAAAGCTGCGTGAACTCAAACAATCAGCATGTTCAGCACCCATGCCCCACCCCCGAAAGTTCCTGAACTTTGAAAAAGAACTACCTCGCAAGCAGGGCCATTTTGAGTGGGAGGTTTTACCCAGAACTTCATTAAGACCACGGTTCCTACGGTCGAAACACACCGAGTACCACCCCACAAGTCCCTAGTTCCTGGGGAAAGTTCCTGTGGTGGAAACGCGGCTTATGGAGTCACATATGCAAGTGATTTACTTGCATTGTAGAGGAGGGTTGCAAAATGTCATAACCAGACATATGGGGACATTTTCTCCAATTGTTCAGTCCAATCATTTACTCCACCCCTCTCTTACAATTGACTGCAAACTCGCATTTAGATCTGCCTCCATCCAACCGATGGACAGAATCTAGTTTACACATTTTAGTTGAACAACAACTTTCGTAGATGATATATGATTTCGAAAAACTCTGAATAAAGTGCACAATTCATGCAAAGTTCTGTCATGAAACTCTAGCTGGTCCTTTACTCAACCTGCTTGCAATCACATCATTCTCTGTAGGGCACAGCTGATTGGTTCCTGCTTTATCAGTAGCCAATGAGCTCGCTGCTCAACCTTTGCTGTAGCAGTGCAATTCACTTTCAGAAACCTGCCTCCTCCCCAGCTCCACCTGTATAGATCTGCTACAGGTAATTAATGTTATATTATATCTCAGCAGCATGTCTTACTTGCTCACAACAGCGTTTCATGAATGTATTGGCGTTTCAAGTCGTAGCAGATCTACTCCGCCAAGACCAAACATATCAACATTGTCATATCCATTACCATGCCAAACACTATAAGAGTTGTCATGATGACAGAACTATTGATTACTTTTATGGTGATGTAGGCCTATATCAAATATTCTGCTAAATGGGATATGAAGCTTTGCTGAATAATTTAGTAAGCTTATAGCTTTAAACAATTTCTTCACAGGTCAGAGGTAAAACTGTGAAGTTAAGTGAGTATTTGATTTCATAACAGATCCAATATCCTGCTTCATTGATTTTATTGCATAAGCGACAATTTCACAGTCATAACTGTGTCACGACTGAACTAGATGGTCATGCATTCATAAACAGTACATTTCAGTTTTAACACGCCCAGTAGTTGCTACAGTAGTTACTGTACAGTATGTTCATTTTGATCTGCTTCTCTTCTCAGGTCTGGCATGAGTGAAGTCGCCTCCGTCTAGCACAAACTAGAGCTCACGTTTGAGAGAAGTGAAAGAGGAAGTCTGTTCAGCTTTTGCTGCATATTGCACCATGAGCCAGCCACAGTGAGTGTACAAGCTACATCCTACCTGCTTTAAAATGATGTGAGGAACGCCGCTGTGTGTATCGTGCGCAGGAGAGTGGGTTAAATTGTGTTTGTGTGTGTGTTTACACTCCATTGATACTAATTATATGTTAAGCAACGTATTGCTTACTTTTCTGTCCCCCCTTTTTTCCTTTTGGATACTTTTTGGAGTGTAGATTTGTCAGAATAATATTTGCTTTATCTAATTTTTTTTATTTTTAGAATTGCATTACGAATCTGGTCCTATCAAAAATAGGAATTCAGTAAATGGTTTGAAAAATAATTTGGGGTTGGGAAGATTTTTTGTATGTTTTTGAAGTCTTCTGCTTATCAAAAGCTGCATTAATTTGATCAAAAAATACAGTATAAACAGTAATATTGTGAGATATTACAATTTAAAGTAACTGTTTTGTATTGTAATATATTTTAAAATGTAATTTATTCCTGTGACACAAAGCTGAATTTTCAGCATCACTACTCCAGTCTTCAGTGTCACATGATCCTTCAGAAATCATTTTGATTTATTATCAATGTGCTGCTTAATATTTTTGTGGAAATTGTATTTTTTTTTAAAGGATTCTTTAATGAATCAAAAATTCAAAGGAACAGCATTTATAAAAAAAAAAAAAAAAAAAAAAAGTAAGTGTAACAATCTTTACTTTCCCTTTTAATCAATTTAATGCATTCATGCTGAATAAAAGTATAAATTTCTTATAGAAAAATCTTACTGGCCCCAAACTTGTGAACGATAGTGTAAATACTTTAAATATTTTATTAGTTTATTATGGAAGTCTCCTGGGTGAACGTACAATGATTGCTGGGCAGTTCGATCCACTAGCATCATGAAAGCATCATCGTGACAGGGAAATGTATATTTTCTAACAGGTTTCCCAAACATGCTTTCTCAAATTTTCAAAAAGGTTTCTAGTCGGGATGCAGAATATGACTAAATTAGTATTGGGAAGTATTTAACCATTAAAAAAATTTATTGCCAGTAGATATGTGTTAAGAAATCTTTCTTGACAGGGTCAGTCCAGCATATGAATGTCCTGTCACCAGCAGGAACTGCAGCATATCTCACTCAACATCCATGTGTTTGCTCTGCAGCAGGAGACGTGTGATAACGTCATTTATAGTCGCACACAGTTCTGCAGTCAGGCGCGCAGCATGTCCTCAGAATCATGTGGAGAATGCGAGATCCTCACTGCCCTTTCCACATCCTTCAGCCCACAACTGTTCCACGATCAGAAACACAGGTGCTGACTTGGCCTTCTTAGGCGAAGTCTTCATGGCGCAAACTTTGCATTGTGGTCTCCCTGAGTTAGGCCACCTTACCCGATTTAATTTGATGCAAGTGAAAATGGGTCTGTGAGATGGATGTACTGTCCAGTATATATTACATTGCCATGTACAGTAGCTGGTGTTGATCGCTAAGTTTATTAAACTGATAAGTTCATAGTGGACTTCAAACACAACTTGCACTACAATATACAGGTGCTGGTCATTATAATTAGAACATCATCAAAAAGTTGATTTATTTCACTAATTCCATTCAAAAAGTTAAACGTGTATATTATATTCATTCATTACACACAGACTGATATATTTCAAATGTTTATTTCTTTTAATTTTGATGATTATAACTGACAACTAAGGAAAATCCCAAATTCAGTATCTTAGAAAATTTGAATATTTCTTAAAACCAATACAAAGAAATTATTTTTTTAGAAATCTTGGCCAACTGAAAAGTATGAGCATGTACAGCACTCAATGCTAAGTTGGGGATCCTTTTGCCTGTCGATCAGTCTGTGGCACTGTTCAGGTGTTATGAGAGCCCAGGTTGCTCTGATAGTGGCCTTCAGCTCTTCTGCATCGTTGGGTCTGGCATATCGCATCTTCCTCTTCACAATAGATTTTCTATGGAGTTAAGGTCAGGCGAGTTTGCTGGCCAATTAAGAACAGGGATACCATGGTCCTTAAACCAGGTACTGGTTGCTTTGGCACTGTGTGCAGGTGCCAAGTCCTGTTGGAAAAGGAAATCTGCATCTCAGCAGCATGAAGTGCTCTAAAACTTCCTGGTATACGGCTGTGTTGACCTTGGGCCTCAGAAAACACAACGGACCAACACCAGCAGATGACATGGCACCCCAAACCATCACTGACTGTGGAAACTTTACACTGGACCTCAAGCAACGTGGATTGTGTACCTCTGCTTCTCTTCCTCCAGATTCTGGGACCCTGATTTCCAAAAGGAAATGCAAAATTTACTTTCATCAGAGAACATAACTTTGGACCACTCAGCAGCAATCCAGTCCTTTTTGTCTTTAGCCCAGGTGAGACGCTTCTGACGCTGTCTGTTGTTCAAAAGTGGCTTGACACAAGGAATGCGACAGCTGAAACCCATGTCTTGCATACGTCTGTGCGTAGTGGTTCTTGAAGCACTGACTCCAGCTGCAGTCCACTCTTTGTGAATCTCCCCCACATTTTTGAATGGGTTTTGTTTCGCAATCATCTCCAGTGTACGGTTATCCCTATTGCTTGTACACTTTTTTCTACCACATCTTTTCCTTCCCTTCGCCTCTCTATTAATGTGCTTGGACACAGAGCTCTGTGAACAGCCAGCCTCTTTTGCAATGATCTTTTGTGTCTTGCCCTCCTTGTGCAAGGTGCCAATGGTCGTCTTTTGGACAACTGTTAAGTCAGCAGTCTTCCCCATGATTGTGTAGCCTACAGAACTAGACTGAGAGACCATTTAAAGCCTTTGCAGGTGTTTTGAGTGAATTAGCTGATTAGTGTGGCACCAGGTGTCTTCAATATTGAACCTTTTCACAATATTCAAATTTTCTGAGATACTGAATTTGGGATTTTCCTTAGTTGTCAGTTATAATCATCAAAATTAAAAGAAATAAACATTTGAAATATATCAGTCTGTGTGTAATGAATGAATATAATATACAAGTTTCACTTTTTGAATGGAATTAGTGAAATAAATCAACTTTTTGATGATATTCTAATTATATGACCAGCATCTAGTGTACAAGGGAAATTTCATTTGCATATGTAGGTATTTGCTCGTAACGTGTACACGTACGTTTTTGCACATTTGGATAGGCACTGAAACTATTATACTAAACATGTTGACTGCACCTATAACGTAAACGTGTTCTCACAACATTACATTGTAAGTATTGTATAGTATCAACCTGTTGACATCATCTAAAACGTTAGTTACGCATGCGTAAAATGTTTGAGACATACACATATTTATAAATGGTACAATAGCATCATATTGACAGCACCTAATGCATAAACCCTTTTATGTACAACTTTAAAGATCATTTGCTGATGATGGCATTACTGATAATCATATGTGTGTTAGCATTGTATCGACATCTAAAACGTAAACCCTTTTATGCATGTGAAACTTTAGTTTACTAATCTTTTGTTGTTGATAAACATTAAATTAAGCATTGTATCAACAGCACCTAAAATGTAAACCCTTTTAAGTATGTACAATTTTACAGAAATACAAACGTTTACAAATCCTTTGTTGATATAGTTGACATTACAACTTTAGAGACATCATTTGATGTTTTTGTTGATAAACTTAGAACAGCATCGTATTTACAGCACCTAAAACATAAACCTTTTATTTTCAACTTTAGACATGTACAAATGTTTACAAATCGTTTGAGGTTGATGTTGTTGATAAACATACAATAGCATCATATCAACACGCCTAAAAACCCTTTTGTCTGTGTAAACTTTACAAACATGCAAATGTTTAAAAATCCTTTGAAGTGAATGTTGTTGATAAACCTGCAATAGCATCTAAAAAGTAAATTATGTGCAACTTTATAGAAATGTTTACAAATCCTTTGATGTTTATTATGTTTTTGATAAATGTACAATAGCATTGTATCAACCAGTATTTAAAATGCACTTTTAGAAGAAAAGGTTCTCTATAGAACCCTACATTTGAAAGAACCCTTTATGCCAAAAAAAAGGTAGGAGAAATGTCTTAAATAACTGCATAATACTTTTATATTTAACTTATTTTTTTTTTTCTAGTTAAGTATTTTTCAAGCTGTTAAATTAATTTAGTTTAAATAAATAAAGCTAAATGAATCATTACAACTTAAACCATAAAATGAACCCCTAAAATATTCTATATATGAGGGTTCTATAAAGAACCTTTTCTTCCTAGAGTGATAAACCCTTTTGTGTATGTACAACTTTAGAGACGTAAAACTAATTACAAATCCATTGATGTTCCTGGCATAGACATGTCTATCCAAATGTTTGAAAAATAATGTGCTCAAAACACTTTGCATGCAAATATATGAATACCAATGAGATAATGTTGATTGAATGGACTTTACTTCTATCCCTCATAGCCTTGTTTCTGTTCGTGTCTAGTTACATATGGTGACGGAATATTAAGAATCAGCTCTAAAGTACAAGCAATACTAGCACCGGTGTCCGTTTATATATTGTGTTATGAAGAAGTGCTTGGTGTGTGGCCCTCACAGGAAGCTCCTGTATTCTGATGGCAGTGGTTTCGGTGTCCAGGGAGAGGAGGAGAGGGAGGTTTGGGAGGTTGGTAGTGAATGCAGAGTGGATTACTTCAGCTGCCGTCTTTGTTCATCAGAGCTGCACTTGTGTACTGTGCATTCAGAGCTAGTCTGAGACACAGGAGTAAGCAGCAGAGAATAACATGACACATTTGACTCAATTACACACCACGGGATAGATTGCAAGTACACCGCAAAACTCCTTATATTAAATCAAACCGCTTTTCCAAAACCACCATGTGGATATTATTTACATTTGCAGCATGTACTGCCGATCTTGTGTTGTGAGTAATGCTTAAAGTGTCCATATTATGTTATTTTATAGGTTCCTAATGTTGTTTTGACGGTCTCCTACTATAGATTTACATGCATCTAATGTCAAAAAACACTTAAAGGTAGGGTAGGCAATTTTGAGTGACTAGCAATAGCAAGCTAGCTTAGAAAGCATGAGATCCCACCCTCCCTTCAGTGTCTCCAAAGCCACGTTTACAATAATAATGAACATAAACAACTTAAACAGCACTGACCTGTACCACCTGACTGCTGCAGATTCATCTCGGTGTTGATAGTGTTGCCGCAGAGTAATAAAGAATAAACGCATAAATTCGAGGCACAAACTTTTCCGAGAATAATGTCACTGGTTTCCATCTTAATCCGCATAGCATGAAACACGATGATGTCGTGTGATGTCTGCAGGTGCGTGGAGGTATGGAAATGCATACTTTGACAGGCAGGTAGGACATCGTATCATTGCATCCAGACCGAATTCAGTGATTGGATGCCTTCCACAGACTGTATATATACTGTACATATTAGGTGTGTAATGGCACACGTATTCGTACCTAACCGTTTCGGTACAGGGCTTCCGGTAAAGTGCACTTGTGTACCGAACGGTACCGAATGCTGTCTTTTACAATTAACAGTAAAAGATAAATAGCAACTGAATTTAAGCAAATTTTGGCTCTGTTGTTATATTATAGTAATGCGCAAGTAAGGGCTTCCTATATAGTATACGCTTTACAGCATTAGCAGGTACATTTTTTTTTATCTTTTAAAAAACTGTTATAATTGAATTGAATTTAAGGACAGACACAATTTGTTCAGTAAACCACTGTTAATAAATAAAAAAAGCAATTTTATATAGTTTTTCTCTCCCCTGCTGTAACGAACCTTTACCAAACCGTGACTTCAAAACCGAGGTACGTACCGTTACACCCCTAGTACATAAATATACATTTAGATTGCTAAATATAATTTAGTGATTGCTATCAAGATGTGAAGAGAGCATCAAATTGTTTTCATATAGCAATATATATTGTAAAAAAACAATCTCGCAATGTCAGTTTTTTTTTATATTGTGCAGCCCTATTAACTGCATAACTTGGTATCCCTTAAAACATAGTACCCCAACACGCACACACACACACACTCACATACCCGTGCTGTGCTCCGAAAGTGGAATGAAAACAAACAATGAGATTCAGCGCGATACTCCACACTGCTATAAGGCTAAATACAGTCCCCACAAATGACCATGTTAAAAGTTCTTGCACCAAGGAGTTATGTCCCTTAAAGGAACACTCCACTTTTTTTGAACATAGGCTCGTTTTCCAACTCCCCGTAAACATTTGAGTTTTACTGTTATCGAATCCATTCAGCCGATCTCCGGGTCTGGCGGTAGCACTTTTAGCATAGCTTAGCATAGATAATTGAATTTGATTAGACCGTTAGCATCTCGCTCAAAAAAAATGACCAAAGAGTTTCAATATTTTTCCTATTTAAAACTTGACTCTTCTGTAGTTACATCGTGCACTAAGACCGACGGAAAATGAAAAGTTGTGATTTTCTAGGCTGATATGGCTAGGAACTATACTCTCATTCCAGCGTAATAATCAAGGAACTTTGCTGCCGTACCATGTGTGCAGCTGCGCAATGATATCACGCAGCGTCTGAAAATAGTCCCCAGCACGCTCCCTGTGCAAGCAGGTTGTCACATTGGTTATGTTGACGGAAGTTAGCCTATTTTCAGGCGCTGCGTAATATCATTTAGCAGGAATGAGAGTATAGTTCCTAGCCATATCGGCCTAGAAAATCAGAATAATGGGAAAACTCAACTGTTCAACTCTAGGGTAGTTGGAAAATGAGCCTATTTTCAAAAATAATGGAGTGTTCCTTTAATATGTCGGCTCAGGGTCACAAAAAATGTATGTCTGAAAAAGCACAACAGGGGCACTTTTAAGTGAGGAAAGTCAACAACACCAGGATCTAAGAACGTGGATACCAGTTTCAAAGCTGAGTGTTCAGGGACATCAATACAGAAAACTTTTGATTCGATTCGCATTACTGTTTTGACATATTTTCTAATACAAAGTTGGGTTGAGGGGGTTGTGTTGTTTTTTTTAATAGCCAGTAGCCTTTAGTTTATGTCAGAGGCTGACAGAATCAAAATTCCCTACTTGCTAGTCAGTGGGAGGGACATTATCTTTTATAGAGAACATTTGATTGGTTAAAAATGTGTATATGCCCCTTTAAACAGGATGAGTCATCAATATTTTGGTCTGTTTTTTGTTGTACACTGAGGTCTAACTGCTAAAAGGAATTAACTAAAACCTACACAACTACAGTTTTGAGTTTAGGTCTTTAAAGGTGTGGCTAATTGTGACACTTACTGGCCTTACGTACTATGTACTTACGTCAAAAAATAAGTACAATGTACTTATTGTGTTCATATTGTATTGCAAAACACTTTTGCCGATATTGAGGTGGGATACGGGTAAAGTTAGGGACAGTTGTGGTGGTATGGGTAAGTTTAAGAGTAGGGTTAGGTTTAAGGGAAGGGTCATCAGTGTAATTTATAAATGCAGCTACAGAAATGGAATTACAGATGTAATTACATGCAGTTATTGTTTTTAATGTAAGTACAATGTAAAAACATGATTGTACATGATAAGTACATTATTCATTTAAATGTTAGTACATAGTAGTTAAGGACACTTAATATAAAGTGGGTCGAAATAACCAGTACAAAGTTTCTATTTACCTTGCTTATACGACTCAGAAATGCCTTTATGCCTACATAAAGACATTATAGTATATATATTTGGCTTTCTGGCAATTGTGGAATGACTTATGCATGACTAAGAAATAACAGATATTTTTCAAACTTAGCCACCTATCTGAGGGTGCTGCTTATTCAATTAATTTTTATTGTGCCAGGTTTTTTTTTTTGTTGGTCAGATTTGTCATGGTTACTATTTTATAACCCTTGCTTTTTTTTTAAACCTCATCAGAAGCTAATATTATAAAAATAATAGTTATATTCAGTATAGCTGCAGTGGAGCAAATCTAACGGAGTTGTTCTGACATTCTACAATTGTGACCCCGGTGTGCTTCAGTATTTTAGTTTTTTGCATCATCTAGTCCTGTTGTTATTGTTTGTGTGTCCTTTTATTCACCGCACAAGGTGTGTGTGTGTGTGTGTGTGTGTGTGTGTGTGTGTGTGTGTGTGTGTGTGTGTGTGTGTGTGTGAGAGTGATTGTGCACACGTGCATGCATACTCATGTGCTCATGTTTTCACACACGCATGCTTACATGCACTCTGACACACCCTGAGGACGCCTTTGTACTTGAAACAGGTCAGCTAACATTTGGCCTCGACTGTTCTGTCTAATGAGGTCTGTCTTGTTGTTTTGTGCGAAAGCTGATCATTCAACGTTTACAACACAATCCTATAATACCATCCAATCCATTTACTATTTATTTATGGTTTCACTATATAATAATTACACAATTCATCTGCTCATTTTCATATGTATATGGGACTCATGTTCTTCAGATGCAGTTATATGCCACTTTCCATGAACAGTACAAAATAGGACCTGACTTCTTTAAAAAAAAAAAAGGTCAAAATCAGAAGTTCATACTCAGTATTAAATGAGCTATTTTATTCATTAATTTTAAATAAGTTTGCCCTTTGCCATTTGCCCTTGTTACCAAAAGGGACAAATTGCTAGTTTATAATTACTGATGAACATATATAATTCCCATAAAATAAATAAATAATTTTTGGTTGATTATTTTTCTTAGAAATGATGTTCATTACGGGGTTGAAAAAAAAGGTGAAATTGTCAAATCAGAAGGTCATACTAAATTAGATATTTTATTAATTCATTTCAAATGAGTTTTGTCATTTGCCATTGTTACCAAAATTTGGGACATTTCGAAATATATATACCTAAATGCAAGAAAATATAATGAACAAATTAATAAACAGGGGTTGCAAATTTACCCGTGCTGTCACTCAAAAGGGACAAATTGCTAGTTTATAATTACTGATGAACTTATAATTCTCATAAAATAAAGAAATATCTTTTGGTTCATCATTTTTTTCTTAGAAGTAATATTGGTAACAGAGCGGAAAAATGTCAAATTGTCAAAATCCGAAGGTCATAATCGGTATTAAATTAGATATTTTATGAATTCATTTTAAATGAGTTTTGCCATGTGCCCTTGTTACCAAAATGTGGGACATTTCAAAATATAGAAACCTAAATATGCTAGAAAATATAATGAATACAGTCATGGATAGTCATACAATCATATAACAACTACTTTTCTTCTTGGGAAAAAATTATGATGATGAACCTGAGAAATATTTTCCACGAATTGCACTTAGGAAGATAAAAGATAAAATGATGAACCAAAAGATATTTCTTTATTTTATGGGAATTATAAGTTCATCAATAATTATAAATTGGTCCTTTTTAAGTGACAGCACGGATACATGTGCAACCCTGTTTATTAATTTATTCATTATATTTTCTAGCATATTTAGGTTTCTATATTTTGAAATGTCCCAAATATTGGTAACGAAGGGAAATGGAAAAACTAATTTAAAATGAAATAATAAATATATAATTTAATACTGAGTTTTGCCATTTGCCTTCGTTACCAATATTTGGGACATTTTTGAAATATAGAAACCTAAATATACTAGAAAATATAATGAATAAATAAATAAGAAGGGTTGCACATGTATCCTAGCTGTCTGTCACTCAAAAGGGTCAAATTGCTAGATTATAATTACTGATGAACATGTAATTCCCATAAAATAAAGAAATAATAATATTCTTCATCTTCATTGCCATTCACAAATGGCACTCGCCAGACGTAGTAAGTCATCAAGGTACTTATGAATACTATGATGGCTGATGTTTTTCACTTACTATAGTATGGAAGTAGCATATTCAGATTCAGACAGGAGGCTCTTTAAAATAACTATACATTCAGTCTTCATGAAAATAATGTGCACACTTAATTACGGTACTCTGCCGGCAACTGAAAGATGGACATTGAAATGTTTTTCATTGAGCAACGAGTCTTTAGTAACAACAATAATAATAATAATAATAACTACTTTTTGGGTTGAACATAGTTTTACATACATTTCAAATTCTAAATATTTTTCTTAACTAAAATGAATTAATAATAGAGATATTCTTCTTACTATAGTGAATTGAATATCAATTAAACAGACATGTGGAAAAATTATAATGACGTTGAATTGCCTTGATGGATACAGTTGAGAGGGTCGAGACTAAAAAAAATTGCCATTTGGTGTCTTGAACTACTTTTCACCCTATATTACATAATAGCTTATCAAATACATATAATAGTTCTTACAGGACATGGGATTTATGTCACTAATGTTTTAAAAACAAGTAATGGGACACTTAATCTACCCTGTTTGTGTACAGTACCATATGCTTTCATTTCTCGCTTTGACAGATAGTCTTTAATGGCTCTGCATAAAAGGGGTTATGGAAACATGGCGACTTACAGCTCCAGACATCTGTTCTGATCAAAATATTCTTCAACATATTTTTCTGCGCCCTCAATGTGCTGACACACTTTTTTCACCATCATCTGGTTCAAAATATAGTTGTGTTCTTGTTTAACCTCAAAATATCACCCAAGCCTCAGAAATTATTACATCAAGGCCGACCTGTGTTAAGCACTTGTTTGGGATATGGGAATGTCACTGTTGGTGACAGGACATCCCGCTGATTAACACAAACTGATGGGATGCCGGATGAATGCTGGTTGCAGCATCTGGCTGTGACGGTTGAGCAGATGTTACTGGGACAGTTGACACCCCTCTTGAACCTCAACAACTCCTACATATGCAGTTTTACTACCTTATTTCCAGGCCTATATTATGTAGATTTTAAAGGGGACCTATTGTGCCTTTTTGACAGTTTAGATTTTTTGATTTTGAGGTTTTTGATTTTGAATGTTCAAAAAACTACATTCCATGTTTAGCACAAAATAACACTGCTAGTTTATCAGTAATACATCAGTGTTTTCGGAAAAGAAACCTCTAAAAGGATCAGCTGCATGAGGTGAAGCTGAAGAGTGAATGCACAGTAGAAACCTGAAGCCTGTTCCATATGATGCATCCTGTATGAGATTAATCAGATATTCTAGATGCACAAGATTAATGTAACATTACAACTTGTATATATATGTATATATATATATATATATATATATATATATATATATATAATAAAAAATAAATAAATAAATTAATTAATGGGGCACTTTAAGGTATGTCAATGTATACTAACTGACTTCTCGCCGATATCACCAATTGTTTGTAAGCCTGTATAACACAGTCGGTTTTCTATCCCATTGATATTGTCCTTTGCAAACTGCGAGTTCAGAGCCGTTGTAAAGATGATATCTCCTCTGTGATTTGCGGTGTTTAGTGTCTACACTAACGCCCACCAAGGGACGAGTTATGATGACTTTAGTGCATCCCATGCTGAAACAGCATTTTATTGTCCTATAAGGTCACAGATTCTCATAACTCACTCCAATCTGGATCAAAGGAACTGGATATAAGATGGAAACTTTGCATTTGCCAGAGATATTTGTTAACTGAAGCTTTCTTTCCTCCATACACTCTAAAAAACACTGGGTTAACCCCTAGGAGTCTGAGCTGTCGTGGCATGCTCTGACATTTGTGGGGGGAGGGTTCAGTTGCTTATAAACGCATTAATGGCAAAAGTGTAATTACACTGTATTCAGCACAAACTGGGCTACCATAATATGAGAGCAACATGTATGTACATGCTTGTATTTTTGAGAGAAAAATGTTTATGCATGGTTTTTGAGAAAACAAAAAAAATAGTTTTAAAAAGAACAGAAAGAACAAAAGAACAGAATAGCCCTGCATAATGACCTACATAATGAGCTGCATAATGAATGAGCTTAATCCAGGCGTGTGACTGAGAGCAACAGGACATATTATATATTGTACTTATCTAGTAAATGCATCTTGATTTAAGAATGTTTAAATATTTAGACTAGAAACAAGACAAAAATGACTAAGAGCATTTTTTAATAAATGTTTTGTAATATTTTTTATGTTTTTGAAAGTAGTCTCATGCTAAATTAAATAATAAATAATTAAAATTGATACAATTTGTACTGTAACACAGTTCGATCGTATGGGAAGAAGGAGGCAGGAACCGGCGAATCTTCAAACACGTTTAATAAATCAAATGAACACAAAATCAAATGGCGTACATACAAAACATACAAAAACAAAACGTAAATAAAACACAACGCAAAATCCCAGGCCTGGTCCTCTTTCGTTCTACACTGTCATCGCTCCTCCTTTATACTCCCGTCACTCCTCCGTGAGACACGAGACCGCTGCAGCGCGCAGCTGACACCCATCCACCCTGATGAATGCGGCCTCGTCCCGCTCTCACGGTCCCTCCGCCTCGCCACATACCCCAAACGCCCTCCGCAGGCCGAGGGGCACTCCCAAGACTGCACACTACTCCCGACTGCGAGTCCCGCGCGCTCCCTGCTCCTCCCCTACACGGCGGAGGGATACAGGCTCCGGGCCACGGTGAACGCCGGTGACTCCTCCGCTCCCTCTAGGACGGCAGCCACCCCACCTCCACCCAGGGGCACAGCAGCGAGATGTCTGTCCCACCGGATCTTCACTCGCTCCAGCACCAGCTCCTCGCGGTCTTCACTCATCCGCGCTGCCCGAACTCCTCAGCACCGCGATCCCCCTCAGCAGCGAGGACTCTTCGACAGCATGTCCCTCCTTTCTCCCGGGTTTCGGCACCAATGTAACGCAGTTCGATCATATAGGAAGAAGGAGGCGGGAACAGGCGAATCTTCAAACACGTTTAATAAATCAAATGAACACAAAATAAAATGGCGGCGGCAGCCCCTCACGGACGACTGCCGCCTACATACAAAAACAAAACGCAAATAAAACACAGCGCAAAATCCCAGGCCTGGTCCTCTCTCGTCCTTCACTGTTGTCGCTTCTCCTTTATACTCCCGTCACTCCTCCGTGAGACACGAGACTGCTGCAGCGCGCAGCTGGCGCCCATCCACTATAAATTGTAGGTGACACTTTATTTTAGGGTTCAATTCTCACTATTAACTAGTAGCTTATTAACATGCATATTACTAGGATATTGGCTGTTTATAAGTACTTAATAAACACACATTAATGACTTATTCTGCATGACCATATTCTACATCCTTTAATTTTACCCAATATCTAAACTTATGAACTACCTAATTATTAATAAGCAGTAGTTAGGAGTTTTCTAAGGCAAAAGCTGTAGTTAATAGTGAGAATTGGACCTTAAACTAAAGTGTGAACAAATGGTGAACAAAAAGTGTGAAACACACTGATTAAACACTGATTAACATTATATTTTTTTCTGCATGCCTGCATAGTCTCCTCTTGCAGATTCGTGAGGTTAATATTCAGTCGAGCTCCACTCTTTTTCACTTTGCCTTCTGAGCATTTCTGTGGTGGAGCAAACGTCATTTAGAGACGGCAGAAGATTGTAGCCTCCCTGTGAAGCGCTTGCAACAGTTCCACCTAAAACATGTATAACATGTTCAAAATAGTAACTGTGTCTTAGGATTTTGGAGACTAATTATTATTATTATTATTATTATTATTATTATTATTAGTAGTAGTAGTAGTAGTAGTATTTTAGATTCTGAGGGTTACACCCAACAACATGTCCTCGAAAGTCTAGAAGACACAAGCGCCTCTGGATCAATTGACAAAATAGTATATGATGTAATTATAATTATATTTATTATTTATTATAATCATATGTATATTTTATACTTCATTATATTCACCAACCATTGCCAGGCAACTGTTATTTTGGGGTTTATGTGTTAAAAGATCCACACTCTTAGGGAAAATACATTCCCTCAAGCTTAGCATTTCCTTCACTTAACAAACACTAGTGAGATATTTTTTTAAATACATATTTTTGGTAACCAGCCTTTATTTATGATGTATTGAAGCTATAAAGCTGGAAAGTGTAGTAATACATAAAATTGGTGGGTGGAGGGTAATGTTCGTCCCTGTGGGCTGCTTTCTTATTTATTTCTATTGATTCTTTCTTGCTGATTTATGACTGTGCGCTCTAAACTCACTGGGGGCAAAGTGAGACGGCAACTAGTTTGCGTCTATCAGTCAGTGGAAATAAAACAAAAATGTGACGAGTATGTGTGACGACGCTTGAATTTAAAGGTCCCGTTCTTCGTGTGTTTTTGAAGCTTTGATTGTGTTAACAGTGTGCAATATAACGTGTTCATGTTTCGCGTGTAAAAAAACACAGTATTTTTCACACAATTTACTCATCTGTATACCGCTGTTTTCACTCTCCTAAAAACGGGCTGACGAGTTCCTTGTTCTATGAAGTCCCTCCTTCAGAAATACGTAACGAGTTCTGATTGTGCCAGCGGTTCCCGTGTTGGGATTCGACAGCAGCTTAGCACACATGGCACGGTTCCTGTGTTGTGATTCGACAGCAGCAGTTGTACGGAAAGGTCACGCCTCTTAACGGGAGATGTATGCGCTTTATGATCTCTACAGCGTCCCTGGGAAAGCCAAACAAAGGTGATTTGACAGCGTCTCGACGACATGGCGACAAACACACTGAAACGCAACACTTCCTTTTCTTCACGCGACACGTCTTCTTCTCCACGTGGGACAGCAACAAGACCACGCCTCCTTTTTGCGCGTATTCTTGTGGGCGGAGGTTAGTCTGTTCTACTGTTCTACTGATGTCATTTATGAAGGAAGTACCAGGATGTAGTCCAAGCCGGCCGTTCGCTGTAGGCTTTGAAAGGGAACTTCTGTTAAATAAAATATCTCGCTTGGCATTGAACTTTGAGCTTTATAATTTTACAGGTATTATTTATGCTCTAACAGCAACATTACACACTAACTAAAGTTTGTACAATGGGATCACGAAGAACGGGACCTTTAAATGTATCGATATACACTGATGAGCCAAAACATTATGAGCAGTCACAGGTGAAGCGAATACTTTGGGTCTGAATGTTTGGGTCTGGGTAGATTAGATGGTAAGCAATCAGTTCTAGTTATCAACGTATTGGATGCAGGAGAAATGACTTTGACAAGGGTCAAATTGTTATGGCAAGGCCACTGGGTATCTCTGAAATGGCAAGGCTTGTGTGTTGCTCCCGGTCAGCAGTTGTGAGAAGGAGGGACAAACCACAAATCGGCGACAGGGTGTTGGGCGCCCAAGGCTCATCGATGCATGAAGGCAACAAAGGCTGTCCTGTCTGGTCCGAGACAAAATAAGGTCTACTGTGGCACAAAGTCAGACAAAAAAGTTTAATGATGGTTATGGGAGGAAAGTCTCACAACACAGTGCATTACACCAATCAGAGTGCCTGTGATGACCTGCCTACAATAAGGCTTGGAGCAGTGGAAGAAGGTTGCTTGGTCCGATGAGTCCTTTTTTCTTTTACATCATGTGGGCCGTGTAAATGTGTGCCGTTTATCTGAGGAAGTAAAGGCACCAGGACGCATTGTGGGCTCACATAAAACCTTATACAGAAGCTCCATCCACCTCAATCATGAAATAAGTCCTGCATGCATTTTGGAGACTGTGGATGGAGTGTAGTGCTCTGGACAATGTTCTGCTGGAAAACCCTGGATCCAGCCATTCACATGGATGTCAATTTGACACGTGCCACCTACTGTACCTAAAAGTTGTCGCAGACCAGGTACACCCCTTCATGATGGTATTCCCTGATGGCAACGACTCTTTCAGCAGGATAATGCACCCTGTCCCACTGCACACATTGTTCAGGAATGGTTTGAGGAACATGATGAAGAGTTCATGGTGTTGCCCTGGCCTACAAATTGCCAAGATCTCAATCCAATCGAGCATCTGTGGGATGTGCTGGACCAAGAAGTTAGATCCATGGAGGTCCCACCTTGCAACCTACAGGACTTGAAGAATCTGCTGCTAACTTCTTGGTGCCACATACCACAGCACACCTTCAGGGGTCTAGTGGAGTCCATGCATCGGCGGTTTAGCAGCACACGGAGGACCCAGAGCCCGGGTTTCAATCGGTTTACTCCGAGCAGAATCAGTATTTTAACGTTTCTGTTCATGCGTTCCTGCTGTAACATCATTATCGTTCTGAAAATGGTTTGATTAGAAATAATACAGTTTAATAGGGGTTTTTTTTGGTCTATATCTTGTGACCTAAACCTTGCAGCTCGAGTGGATCCTCAAACTGTCTGCAAAACCTCATACAACAGCCTCATCCACCTCAATCATGAATGAAGTCCGGCACGCATTTTGGAGACAGTCTCTGCTTGTTTGCAGTGCAAGGGTAAATAAAGAACTGTTTCTTTGAATAAGTACAGTGTTTTATTTATTCTAAACACTAGCCATACAATGTAAGGCTAATGTTTTATGTATTTGAGGAGCGGAGAAGCGTGTCTCAGTCTTGTATTTGCCGTCTAGTCATATATAACAAAAAGCTACAATAACCTTTGTAACCTGTATGTTGATGCACTCACTGCCTCAGAAGCGACCGTTCTAATGACAGACAAAACTAAATCTCTGACGTTTGCTGCTGAAAAACCTTGTATTTAATCAAATGTTAATACAACGCAAGTGTCTGAAAGTACTTAAAGAAACAATACAAACATTGACAACAAGGTGTTTAGTCATTCCTGAATAGTAGTGGTTCTACACTAACCTGCGATTTAGCTGGTTTCAAAACAAACCACGCTGGATATAACTTGCCATGGGATCCAACAGCTAATGCCAGCACAAGGTCTGATTTTAGAGATAACTGCAGAACTAGGGGCTCTCAGGCCATCTAATTTGTACACCAAAACTTGCTGTTATGTCTGTGTCCTCTACTACTCGTCCTGTGGTGTGGCGAACAGAAACGTCACGCGGGCATCGTGCCACCAGCGAACACTCATCAGTACCTGACAGCACTACGGCTTTGCATATGGTTATTTGCAAATGTGATTTTGATGCCCTGAACAGTTTGTGCGTGTCAGGACTGATTAGAGTCCTGTTAGCAATCGGTGGGAAGCAGTGCCAAGTGTGCAGATAGCATCAGGGAGGACGGGACGCCACATGCTGAGCCCGTCCTTTACCAGCCAGCCAGCCAGCATGAAGGGTGTGAAAAGAGATTTTGGGGAGAAGTGTGATAGAAGCACTGCTGTCACGGAGCATTTTTGTGTCTGTAAAGCTATGTACTAGTACAGTACTACTGTAATTTATTGTAAAATTATGTTTTTCAAATCTCCAGATAAAGAATAAAGAAATTAAATATAAAGAAAATTAACCTTTATTATAACCACATTTCTTGCCATTACTGTAATGTTACTTTTGAGGGTTTTTTTTATTTTTTATTATGCAATTATACCCAATGGGGCAGTGTTATATTAGTATTTAATATTATAGTTATTTATTCATATTTTGAATTAGGTTTTACTTTTTATGTTTTATTTAAATTTATGTTTAAATTTTATTCATTTTGATATATGCTTTTGTCATTTTTAGTATTTTTTTTTATAGGATTACTTTTTTATTGCAGTTTTAGTTTTTATTTATTTCCAGTTCAACTTACAATTTTTTTTCTAACTTTCAAATTGTCATCTAATATTTTATTTTAATCAATGAACGAAAATGGTTTAGTAATGATAATAACCCTGCAATAGTCATTCTATTTTATAAATACACAATTTTAACAGAATTACATAAAATATATATAAAGATAATACAGTATATACACACCTATCAGGCATAACATTATGACCGGTGAAGTGACTAACACTGATGATCTCTTCATCACTGCACCTGTTAGTGGGCGGGATATATTAGGCAGCAAGTGAACATGTGGTCCTCAAAGTTGATGTGTTAGAAGCAGGAAAAATGGGCAAGCATAAGGATTTGAGCGAGTTTGACAAGGGCCAAATTGTGATGGCTAGATGACTGGGTCAGAGCATCTTCAAAACTGCAGCTCTTGTGGGGTGTTCCCGGTCTGCAGTGGTCAGTTTCTATCAAAAGTGGCCAGTGGTGAACCGACGACAGGGTCATGGGCGGCCAAGGCTCATTGATGCACGTGGGGAGCGAAGGCTGGTCCGTGTGGTCCGATCAAACAGACGAGCTACTGTAGCTCAAATTGCTCAAGAAGTGAATGCTGGTTCTGATAGAAAGGTGTCAGAATACACAGTGCATCACAGTTTGTTGTGTGGGGCTGCATATTTATTTATTTAAAAATAATTTATAACTAGAGACATTTTTGCATTTACAGTACAGCAATTTGTCATACAAATATATAAAAGATAATACACTGTGAGATTATTTTCAAGTATTTCAAGATATAATTTCCATCTTGTTAAATGATATATTATGTAGACCAGGGGTCTCCAAACTCGTCCTGGAGGGCCACTGTCCTGCAGAGTTTAGCTCCAACCCCAATTAAACACCTGAACCAGCCAATCGGTGTCTTACAAGGCCCTAGTTAGACACTGATTGGCTGGTTCAGGTGTGTTTATTTAGGGTTGGAGCTAAACTCTGCAGGACAGCGGCCCTCCAGGACCGAGTTTGGAGACCCCTGATGTAGACTATACCACGTCCCAGACAGATTTCTTCAGATTCACCCAATTATTCATCATTCATTCATGTTTGATGCTTTGTTTGCTCAATACACAAATGAAAGCAGAAGAATGAGGTTTTCTGGAGAAATGACATATGTTTGTGTCCACGGCCATTAATGTTTTAAAGATTGAGAAGGGCAACAGTATCCAACAGAGAGACACTTCCCAGCATAACATCACCATCTTATAATGGCAATCCACACATACATGCAGCCTCTCTCTATTGACCCTGTATTCACAGTGGCAATGCTTCGTTATTCTCCTAAGTCTCTGTACTATTACAAGCTTCCTTTTTTGTTCACCACCTCTTTTTTTCCTTTGCACTGGCATAATTTATCTCCTCTCATCCGGCACGCCTGGGACAGAAGCCAAAACCCAGGTTTCTTCCCATCTCTGTCCTTTCTTATGCCCTTGATTAAGCCATTTTAAGGGTCGCAAGTATCGATTCCAGTTATGAGTGTACATTATGATTACAATTATCACATTGCCTCTTATTTTGGAAATATCTCCCTGTCTGGCTGCACAAATGGATAGTTAACATGCCCTTGATGTTATTCACTTCAGTAGTTCACCCAAAAATGAACATTTTGCCATCATTTACTCAACCTCACATCTCTCAAAACACATTTGGGTGAACTATTTCTGTAAGTTACCTCCCTAAAGTTCGATATCAAAAGCAAACGGTGAACTGTGAGCATTGCAGAAGTATATATTCATTGCCTTGTTTGCGCTGAGATTGAGAACAGCAATCCCAGACTGCAAACGTGAGATGAATCAGCACACTGAATCCAATAAATCAAAGACAAAACCGGGCAGAACCAGCCATGACATCCAACTGTGGGACTTTGTTGTTTTGCCACAATATTGTGCTTTGAAATTCTCTCGATACCTCATTATTGTAGAACGCAACGCATGATGCTCCGACCGTGATGAATATTCTGGCTTTAGGAATCAATCTCGACACTTGGGACGCTGGCCACAACTTAATCTTCTTTCATGCATTACTTATGTAGCCATTGAGGTTTCGTGTGCATTTCCATATTCCACTTCTGCTATTTGGGGCCATGCCCTTTTTGAGATTCCTCAATCTGCTTCTCGTCTGTCTTAGAATCACATCAGTCAGTAATCTGCGGGAATACGTCTCAATAATGGGATTCTGGGTCTCTGTGGCGTCTGTGATTCAGTTCCCTCTCCTGTTGCTAGTCGTTCATTGTGTTCGAGTCTCATACATCATGCATTGTCGGAATAAAACGCAATCCTCATCCCTGACCTCTCCTGCGTTCATGAATTGTGAATTTTTTTTTTTTCTCTCTCTCATTCTCATTTGTGCCATATATACAGTTCCCCTTGTGTATTGCTTTTGTACGCCTTGCCTTACACCCCTGCGGACATGGCGGTTTTCAATATGCTAACTCTAAGACACTTAATTATTGCCTTATTTTCTGTTTTAATACAGTACACTTCTTATATGTGTCTTGCCATTGTTTGCTGTTTAAAGTCAACATGAAACAACCCAATTTGTGACATTTTTCCACATGAAACCATCGAAATACAGTGTAATTATCTACACTACAGGCTTTCAAATCAATATTTATTTGGCACAAAACATTAAAACGATTAATTCTGGAAGTAATGAACAGCTAAATGTCATGCTACAAAAAATCATTCAATCATTCATTCATTCCCTCACAGGGCCCTAATGAATCAGAGATGATTCGTGCAAATCAATCAGTTCACAAAAGTAAAGTGTTTGATTTGCATGAACCGTGTTACCAAACAATTGCGCTTTATCAAAACAAACCAATTTACTAAAATAAGTGCAACTTCCCTGTGCAAATAAAATATTTCACTACCAAAAGTTCAAGAATTCTACGGCGGGTCTGTAATGAATCTGTGACTCGTGTTAGTGAATCAATTTTTCTAGGCGATCCATGTGAATGAAGCAGTATTCTTAAGTAAACAGCATGATTCACATGAACCATCTAAACAAATCAATTAACTAAAATTAGTGTAAATTCCCAGTGCAAACAACTGCGGTTGACTAAATAATTTGCTACCAGACATTTGGGCCTTCTACACAGGGACTAAAAGGAATCAGTGACTAATTTTAGTGAATCGGTTCTTTTGGACGGTCCATGTGATGGAAGCAGTTCTCAAAAGTACACTGCTTGATTTATATGAACCATCTAAACAAACCATTTAACTAAAATGAGTGTAAATTCCCAGTGCAAACAACTGCAGTTAACCAAATATTTTGCTTCCAAAAAATTCAGAACTCCTACACATGGACTCAAATGACTCAGTGACTCATTTTGGTGAATCAGTTCTTTCGGACGGTCCATGTGAAGGAAGCAGTTGATTTACATATATCTAAATGAACAGAATCTTTAAAATGAGTCTAACTTTCCAAAGCATTGTTTGGCAATTATTTGAAGTGAATGAATTCTGTTGGTTGTCAGTGAAAGATTATGATGAATCATTGCACTGATAAAGCATTCACAATAAGGCCAGATACATGTATTGAGATGGCAAAGAGTAACCGTTTTGATTTCATGCTGACTTTTCAATAAAATGTGTGATTATAGTTGGGTTTCATTTAGTCTGTGGTTCCAGTATGTAAAGTCTTTGTGGTAATCCGGGTCATTTTGTTATGGTAGCTTGTTAAGACAGTTAATGTATCAAGACAATAGAGTAGTGTCCCCCATGTGTCCCCAGGCCCCCTCAGCAGGCGGCGGTGCCGGATCTGGAGGTGATCTCTCAGCAGGTGGAGGATGAAGGCCAGTGCATGGCTCCAGTGCAGCTGGTCAGCTTCGCCTACAGGGATCTTCCTCTAGCTGCCCTGGACCTCTCGCTGGCCGGATCACAACTACTTTCCAATCTGGACGAAGAGGACAACCAAGAAGGGTAAGAAACTGTTGGCACACCAATGGTTCTGCACAGAAACATATACACGCATGACTTCCCATTGCTTTAAAACTAACCCAAATCTAAAAACGAGCTTTTTAGAAGTGAATATAGTACTGCTGTCAAATCGATTAATTGTGAATAATCGCATCTAACATAAAAGTTTGTGTTTATATAATATGTGTGTGTGTGTGTGTGTGTGTATGTATGTAAGGGATGATCCATGGATAGCTGTGCATTAAACAACTTAACACATAACATGGAGGCAAAGAACAGCGCAAACCGGAGTGTGTAAGATTACGTTTACCTGAATAAATTAATTATAGTATTTATTTGAATCAATTGCCGAGAGAGAGAGAGAGAGAGAGAGAGAGAGAGAGAGATAAAGTAATTAGTACCTGTGTCTGTTTAGCGGCTCTCTCTCTATAACAACTAAGCTGTGAGTTTAATGGTTTAATTACTTCAAATTACTCCTCATTGCTAAGAAATGTAATGTAGCGATTCCATATCGAATCAATTTTATAACTAAAATTCACGTGCAGCGTTGATAAGTTTCTGTGCTCCTGAATGTTTGTGTGTACGCAGCGCGATCTCCGCTCTCTTGTGTGCGAGAGACATAGGTCTATGTGTGTGTGCTTCAACAAAAACAGTGCATTTAATATAGAACGACGATTAAACTGACTAGGACCTACCTGTGCATTAAACTTTTTATTGGACACCTTCCAGCCAATCAAAATCGAGTATTCAGTAGACACACACACACACACACACACACACACACACACACTTAGATTAGATTAGATTAGATTAGATTAGATTAGATTAGATTCAACTTTATTGTCATTACACAAGTACAGGTACAAGGCAATGAAATTCAGTTTAGGTCTAACCAGAAGTGCAATAGCAGCAAGTGCAGGATATACAACGGTTGCATAGGTGCATGATATACAATGGATGAATAAGTGCAGGATATGGATATGTACTGATTGTGTGTGTGTGTGTAATATATATATATATATATATATATATATATACACACTATAAACAGAATTTACAGGTGAATATGTACTATGAGGATAATATAATATACAGATGTCTATTACTATAAACAGAATTTTACAGATAGAGGTATACAATATGTTAGGCTAAGATGAGGAATATAGCAGTGGATTAAGGTAGTGCAATGAAGTATGGACAGAAGCTATCCGAAAAAAAGTATAAAGTGCAGTGGAAGTGATTGCATATTACAGTTAGAAGTACGGTGCAAAATGCAAATGTAAACAGTTGGTACTGTGAATACAGTCGGCAGTGCAAATGAGCATAATCCAGTTAAGGTATGGTAGTGCAAGATGCATAAGTATACAGTTTTTCCAGTAGTCCAAATAACAAGTGAAGGCAGAAGTGAGGTAGGAGAGTTGGCAGTATATGAGGGGAGTGGATCAGCGAGGGTTAGAGTTCAATAAAGAGACGGCTCTGGGGAAAAAACTGTTCTTTAGTCTGCTGGTCCTGGTCCGGAGGCACCTGAGACGCCTGCCGGAGGGCAGGAGAGAAAACAGTCTGTGGGCTGGGTGAGAGGAGTCCTTAAGGATGCTGTGAGCTCGATGCAGACAGCGTTTTCTCTGGATGTGCTCGATGGCAGGTAAATGCAGTTTTCACCACCCGCTGCAGTGCCTTGCGCTACGCAACAGAGCAGCTCCCATACCATACTGCGACACTGGGAGCTGATTCTTCCTCAGTGTCCTCATGAAGAAAAGGCGCTGGTGAGCCTTCTTGACCAGGCTGGAGGTGTTGGTTGTCCACAACATGTCTGCCGAGATGTGGATCCCCAGAAACTTGAAACACGCTCAATAGCCATTCCATTGATGTGGATGGTGTCGTGTGTGCCTCTTGACTCTTTCCTGAAGTCCACGATGAGCTCCTTCGTTTTGGTGGTGTTGAGGAGCAGGTTATTATCAGCGCACCATGTGGCCAGGTGCTGGATCTCCTCCCTATAGGCAGTCTCATCGTTGTTGCTGATGAGCCCAATCACCGTAGTGTCGTCCGCAAACTTGACGATGGAATTAGATCCATACACAGGCTTGCAGTCGGAGGTGAAGAGGGAGTAGAGAAACAGACTTCGCACACAGCCCTGTGGTACACCAGTGTTACGTGTGATGGACGTGGAGCAGGTGAATCCTGATCGAACATTCTGGGGTCTGTCAGTTAGGAAGTCCAAAAACCAGTTACACATTGAGGTGTTGATGCCCAGGTCTCCCAAGTTTGGCTATTAACTTGGATGGGATGACAGTGTTGAATGCTGAGCTGAAGTCAACCAACAGCATGCGTGCATAAGGGTTTTTATTGTCCAGATGAGTGAGCACAGAGTGCAGTGCCATGGAAACTGCATCCTCTGTGCTCCTATTGCTGCGGTAGGCAAACTGGTGTGAGTCCAATGTGGATGGTAGAGAGTCTTTTAGGTGTTCCAGGACCAGCCGCTCAAAGCACTTCATAAAAACACTTATTTTGTTTATTTTCTTTTTTATATCAAACTATGTACTTCCTAAATGGAGGGTTTTTTGGTCCTCCTTTAGTCATTGTATTCACACACAAGAACTAATCATTTGAAAAACATGACGATATTAAATGTAAAGCGATAATATGACATTTTAGTCTGAAATTTCCAGTGCAACTGCAACATTTTGACAGTCTCTCTTTGTTAGCATTCTTGTCACAGAGCCAAACACAGAGTTGTTATCGGATAAAGGATTCCGACGAAGCATACGCCATGCTAGGAGAGAAATATTCAGATATCCAAAAAATCAGGAAGAGCAGCATACTCTCACTTAGATCAACGATACTGACTTTTAACTGGAATTCCAGGAATTAATTTAATGCTCGGCAGGGGTGAGGTAAAAATAAGCCTCA
Organism: Romanogobio albipinnatus; assembly: GCA_023566225.1. Taxonomy (NCBI): domain Eukaryota; kingdom Metazoa; phylum Chordata; class Actinopteri; order Cypriniformes; family Gobionidae; genus Romanogobio; species Romanogobio albipinnatus. The sequence goes on along the minus strand of CM042262.1, from coordinate 15,442,174 downwards.
GCATGTCTTGTAAACAATACTAGCAGTATCTAAAGTAGCACAGATCGAAATCTTTATTTAATCTGACATAAAGTAGTACTCTAAAGGAATTTGTTTATAATATGCTGGCATGCTGAAATGATTTGTAATGCAGAACTGGATCGTTGAGGCTTGTTTACCTATTGTGTTTCGGTAAAAAAAAACAAAAAAAACTGAGCACTGAGAAAGATTTTGACTTGATATTTTATATTTATTTATACGATTTCTAATGGAAACTCAGACCAAGCCAAAATTTTATCTTGAAAGATTAAATGAAAGTGCTAATGTACAGTTACACTATCCTGAGACAGACAGAAATCCATAAATTGTTTGTGACAGAATTTTCAGCTTTCAAAACCGTTATGGTTTTCTATAAAAGGATGGGTTACTTAGCCTAGAAATCTAGACGCACCCTAGCGGCAGAACATTTATTTTGCCGCGAGTGTAGTCTAGCAACTCTCGGTAGACCTGAGAGCTGGAAAACCCAAACTCTGGTCAGGCCAATCACAGCGTGTGTAGAGTCGGTGGCCGGGCTTAACATAATGACGGCACGTCACGGCAGAGGTTCTACGTTCTACGTGTTCTTTCGAATCGGCTTTGGCCGCGACTCTGGAAGTCTTGGAGTTAAGCTTTTCTTTGAGAAAAGAACAAAGAACGGCACTGTAGTGTTAATTTTGTCACCTATTTTTAATTTAGTCTTAGTCTTATTCTTGTGCCAAATGTCATTGTTAGTTTTAGTCATATTTAGTCATTCACATATCTTTTTTTCTTAGTCTTAGTCGACTAAAAGTCTCGTCATTTTAGTCTAGCTTTAGTCAAAGGAAAACTCAATATACTTTGTGTCAAAATAAGTTACATAAAATATATATAGCCTGCATAATGTATGTGCCACAACACCATAGCTAACTGGTTGATTTACAGCGTAGATGCCTAAAATCAGCATTAGCTTATGAGACGATGGGCACAAATTTTGATTTCGATCTTCATTCAGTATGAATTCATATGTATATAGCCTACTGTACATATAAGGAAAAATAAGTTTGCCTTTTAGCACTATTTTACACTTTTTTTATATTATATTTGCTTGCATTCTTTACTATTCACTATTATTAACATTTCAAAATTTTCACAAATAAGTAAGCAGTTATGATCTGCAATACTTTTTTGAGCAACTAGACTGCACCCAGTGCGCCCAGCTTTTCCAGCCACGAAATGGCTCTAATTTGCCTCTTTGCTGTGGAATTCTCTATTTTAACCTTAATTAATACACTAATTGTAATATAAATAATAAAAATATTAGAAGAAAAATATTTTAAGTGGTCATTAATGGACCATAAGTATTGCACAAATAGTATTTAGTATCAAAAGATCTCAAAATATTCAATAAATATTATTGAATTAAAATATAGGCTATTTATTTTAAAAATAGTTAAGGTCTATGGTCACATTTGACCATCAATGAGTATAAGTGTGACTTAATTAGTAAGGAATACCTGAGGGCTAAATACAAGAAAAACATTAATATTAATGTTAACAATGTTGCATCTCTACCACTCTCCATAATAAAATGATACTGTAAATGTGGCTGACGTAATAATCAGTGCACACTATGCTGTAGGCATAAAATTGCTGCAAACACCTGTATAGTGAAGCTGTTGTGTAACTTACGCGGCTTAAGCCATTCAAATGTACTGACACAGAGCTAGAAGTTTTGAGCGCTCCGTGAACCACGTGACCGCGCGCGCCACTGCGAGATGACAGGCTTGCAGCAACAGGAGGAGTATGAGAGAGACCTGTAGTCTACTCGAGCAACAGCGCAAACTCTTTCGGAATATTTTGAACAGCTGAATATTCTATCTCATGATGAAAAAGTAGAGACGATTGTAGACGAAAATGAAGAGAGATTTTATCTTAGTTTTTATTTTATGCAAAACATTTTAGTCTCGTCCTTTTTCGTCAACTATAATGCATGTTAATTTAGTGTTAGTGAGCGTTTTTGGACATTGGTGCAGTCTCGTCATCGCCTCGTCTTCGTCATGGAAAAAAAGGTCGTTGACGAACATATTTAGTCTCGTCTCGTCTGATGAAATTAACACTACGGTACTGAAGTCATTCTTAAGAAAGGAAGATGTGTTCAGAGTTTTGCCGACCGGATACGCCGAAGGTCTATAAACTAACGTTAGCTCGTCTACACCTTCTTCTTTGCTCTGGTTGGTTGTGGCGCTCGTGGTGCTATCCAATTGCGTTCAGAGGGAATTTGAAAGACAACCGTTTATCCCGCCCCTCGGATTGAGCCCTGTCAATGGTGAGTTTCCAGACCCAACATCTTGATGTGGGTCTGGCTTGTCAGGCTATGGGTTACTGCCATTCATAGCATTTTTTTGGGTTTTGACTAGCATGCCTTTGTGATCCATATCATCCTGTTGCATCATTTTAAGATTTTTAGATCAACATTTTTTTCTGCTTGTGTAATTGTATTTTCATTGAGTCATTTTGACTATCAGCACAAAGTATGGACCATTTAGACAGGAAGACGCCATCTAAACATCCTGTAAATTGACCAATCAAAGTCTTTTTTTGGACATATTCATGTGGTAATGTTACGGTGACGCATTGCTGCCACATACATATAATTTTTTCCACTCAATTATGTCGTAATAACGAGATATGTGGTAAAAACGACATATTTTCTCGTAATAACAAGATCCTATGTCGTTAAACGACATATATTTTCTCCTAATAAGGACATGTGTTGTATAGTGATACTGGTCTGGAGACATGGAGTGGGGTCAGACATTATTTTGACCAATAAATCACAATAATCAATCAATTACAGCAATTTAGTGCTATGGGCACTGCCATTGATGCAGGCAGCGGAAGAGCCTATTTTACGCTGAGCTTGCTTCTGCTTTTCAAACATGGAAGTGTGGCAAAGGCACATAGGCTATATAAATTCTCTAATGTGGATACAGGCATATTTTGTACACATCGCTATACAACACATGTCCTTATTAGGAGAAAATATGTCGCTTTAACGAGAAAAATCTCATTATTACGACATAATTGAGTGGAAAAAATGTGGCAGCAATGCGTCACCGTAGTAATGTCACTTAGTTTTAATTAATTTTGTTTGAATTCATTTATTTTGATTACATTTTATGAATTAAACCGCTTGTATACTTTATCACTAGAAAAAAATTTAAATAACCTGTTAAACATGAAAGTATTTTCCAATAATTGAAGACATTTCTTCTTATATAGGACCCTTTTCTATATTGTTCTATATTGAACCTTTTTTGTCCTAAGCGTATACAGTATGTCTCTGCCATAAAATATTTTATAAATACCGGATGTTTACCGCAGGAGGTTGGTTTCTCGACTACTTCACACCATATTTTTAAATGCCAGGTTTCTGTGGATGTGTTTGTGTTCCTCGGTGGTTAGTGTGCAAATGTGGCTTTAAAAATCATCTGGCAGCCGCACTGCATGCTGGGAGTGTGGAGCACCCAGACCTTTATGGTGCTGACTGGGTTTTTTTGGCAGTCGACACTGCTGTCCCGTCTGGGTAGCGTGACTCACCGTGGACGGCCACTGTGCGATGCTCTGCTACATGCAGGGAAAGTTGACAAACACCATAAGCTTAATTATGGCAGCCATCACACTGTCCACAAGCCACGCCTGTGTGTGTGTGTGTGTGTGTGTGTGTGTGTGTGTGTGTGTGTGTGTGTGTGTGTGTGTGTGTGTGTGTGTGAGACAGATGGTCCGTACAATCTCTCAAGTGTGTGAGTGTGTTTCTGAGATGTCAGCACAGAGCGTTCTGTTTCTCACGACTCACTGTCAGGTGACACGCTCAGGTGTGTCACATAACTGTCCTTTACTGTGATAACAGCCCAGCTTAATGTTGTGAAGAGGTTGTGAAACTTTTTTTCCCTACGTTTTAACTCTTTCTTCGCCAGCATTTAAAAAAAAAAAAGTTGCCAGCCACTGCCAGCATTTTTGATAATTTTCACAAAATGTTCATGGCCCCCAGAATATTTTGTTGTTTGAATATTTGAACATGCAATATATCAAAGCCCTGTTTTTTTTTATCAAGTTTCTTTATCAAGTTTCTTTATCAACTTAAATGTGAATGTTTAGTTTCATTTTAAAAAAGCAAAATTTTGTGCAAAATGCTGAGAATTTTATTTTTGTCAAAGACTACGTCTGAATCGGATTAAAACACAGATGGAGTAGATCGAGTCCATCAACACCCCAAAAGCTTCACAGTCCTTTAGCTCGTCCTGGGTCGACATTTCATTCAGTAACATTGAAAAAGCATTTTTTATTTATATGCTGTTTAATGTTGATGATTGCGTTATCTTACATATCACCTGCTTTTTCTTCACATGTGTTTTGATCAGGAAATTCAGATGTGTAATAGCTCCCCCCTACTGTATAACAGAGAAAACATGGAAAAGCAGAAAATTGTTACTTCCATTGTCAATTGTGCTCGCTCCTGTTGCGTGTCTCAAACTGGCAACCCGCGTGAGCGTCCAGTCTGAGGAGGAAGGGGCGTGGCAAACAATATCATTATCATTATCAAACAATATCAAATATAATCGTGCAGTTCTAGTTCTGATTGTTTGTGATTGCATCCAATCGCTTAGCAATTTCGGGTTTTATATGTTTACGCATGGTATTGGTATAACATGGTATAATTGTTTTTACGTAATTTTTTTTATTTTAGGTGTATCTAGAACATTTTTGAGTGATAAAAACAATCACTTACAGGTACAATTTTCTTTCGATTAATGTTGCCCCATCGCATTTTTAGGTGTTAGGTTTTAAAAACGTTTAAAAAAACTTTTGTTTACTGTGACAACCTACCAGCAACCAATATACAATGTTGTGAAAAGTTTTGTGCTTTCTGGGATATTTCTGTCAGGTATAATTTCTACTAGAAACATGCTTCCTGTTAAGGACAGCTTTCATCAGATTTTGATTGATATTGTCTACAAAACATTTACTGATAGAAACTGATCGCAATTGCATTGATTTCCATAGAAAGCGCAAGGTCATAGCCATTCCGGGACACAGTTTCACCCCACCTGCATATCCGCAGCATTGTTTCCCTCTCCCGTAACTGTCAGTAGAGAAAGCGAGAGCAGTCACATCATGTTTCTGGAGTGACTCACATCTGAAGCATGTACAGAATGATACAGAGGATATATTTGCATGGTTTGATGTCAGTTCAAGCCTTATTGAACTAAGCTAATAATAGAAACATGCCAAAATGACAGCTCATGAATTATCCCGAAACTACAGTAAATGCAAAACAAAAGTATTTTATTTTATTATTATTATTTCTTTATTTTTAGTTTCTATTCATTTGAAAGAAGCATTTGTAATAACTTTGATCATTTAAACCTACTTTAAAGTTTTAAATGTATAAGTATATAATCATATCTATATATAATATAATTATATTATTATTTTATTATATTTAGAGTATACATGGTCCTAGACATTTAATGTTTTAATACTATTATTATTGTATTTGAAAGTTGAGAGTTTTGATTCATGAGACATTTCATGCAAATATATGCGTCTCTTTAGAGTTAATTCACCAGCATTTAGACTCTAATTGGTTTATTGAAAAAGTTATAAAATGGCTTAGATTTTATGAAATGAAGGCTTTGCTTTAAAAGAGATCACACACCACAAACTTGGCCACACAAAAAGTTTACGTTGACTCTCTCTTGCTCTCCAAGGCTGCATTTATTTGCTCAAAAATACAGTAAAAACAATAATATAAGAGGACCCTGATTATAAGACGACCCCCCACCCCCCCCCTTTTCAAGATGCTGTCTGAAAAAAAAAAATGCTTTTATGTGAAAAATAATTTGCTGGTATGCTGGTAAAATTTACAAACGATCACATTTAAAAATAAACACTTTTTGGCAAACCATAAGAATAACCTTTTGAAAATCTGAATTATATAACAGTTCGGCTAACCATCTAATAGTGAAAACCATGTAGCTGACCAAAATTTCATTAACAGTAGAAGTGAAATCTGGGTACCATCTTGCGTTTTAAAATCGCCATCAGCAAGGCACACAAACATGGCTCTTAGACTGTAAGCTTTTCTTTGACTGTTTGTGTCTTTAAAGGGGTCATAACACACACAGTTTCTGCCAATCTCATGTTAATCTTGAGTACCTAGAGTAGTACTGCATCCTTCATATCTCCGAAGAGTCGTGAAAGTGGAGTCGTGCAGTGGGCGGAGCAATTTGGGAGCGAATTGCTTGAAAGGTGTGTTCAATATTATTCTTAATGAAAAACACAAAAACAGAACAGGATAATGACAAGCTCACTTAAATGGGCGCTTTTACATTTAGCTTTGAAACCAAATCTTCCGCTGTCATATTGTCAGCTCCTCACTCGTGATAAATGAAATCTGATTCCTGCTGCTGGTCTGTGCTCAGTTCAGTTTTTAATTGTCTGTTCTCTAACTGAACTAATGATGCAACCGGTGGAACACCGACTATTGCAACAATATAGCGGCACACGGTAAGGAACTGTTGTTTATGATATATCATACAGCGATATCTATAACGAAAAAACATTTACAAGTCTTGACATCATATCCGAAAGATAAGTCAATAAATACGAGTAAAATCACAGGCTTTGCTTATCACGTGCGAATCCGCCACGTGAAATTTAGATGTGGGGAGGGGTAATTTCTAAATCACACGAGGTCCCCAGATAATACTAATCCCGTGCGAATAGGCTTTACATACCTATTTCCAACAAAACACAGACATTTGATGCAGTTTTACTTACCGCCTGCGGTTTTGACTCATGACTGGGAACAAACAAACACACTTATTATTCGGGGAAAAAAACTGCATCCACTGTTTCCTTAACACTAGGTTATTTGGGAAGCTGAACATAGTTATCTTTCCCTGACAACCAGAAACACACTTGTTTAATGACATTGTTGATTTCGTGGTCTAAAAACAAAATGACAGCGCTGCCGACAGCTTTTGTAACCGAACGAAGCTCGTTGATGGACATTTGAATGCTCTGCTTCTGGTTGATGTGCGCACGCACTCATCCGGGAGAAGTGCCCATACAAGGAATTACGCCCTTTATGACGTCATACAGGGCCATACTCTTGGGAAAAACTTTCCCAAACTTGTTCAAATCCAGAAGAAGTGTATTTGGCACAGAAATACTCCGTCATACATCCAAATAATTTGTTGACATTTTGGCCATATTTAGCATGAGAATCCAACTCTTTAACAGTGTAAATAAGTCAGAATGCATGAAATAGCATTAGAACCCCGCCCTTCAAGACTGTAAATGTCTCAAATGTAATTTTAAGAAGAAAAAACATAAATTCAGAACAATACAGTATTATCAATGTGGTGCATTGCTGCTACATGCATATACTTTTTTTCCACTCAATTATGTTGTAATAACGAAATAAGTCATTTAAACGATATGTTTATAAAACTAAACGTTTTAATGACGCATTATGAAAAAATTTGTTTTAACGGCATCTCGTTATTACGAGAATTGTCATTTTAACGAGAAAATGCGTCATTAAAATATCCCATCTTGTTTTAACGACAGACGACACATATCATTATTACGAAGAAACATAATTTTAACAACTCCGTTATTACAAGAACATTTAATTTTAATGAGAAATATATGTTGTCTTAACAACTGGTTATTGCGGAAAAATGTTTTAACGATATCTCGTTATTAAGAGAAAATGTAATTTTAACAAGAAACATTTTGTTTTAACGACATCTCGTTATTACAAGGAAATATGTCATTTTAATGATAATTTTTTTATGACACCTCATTATTACGAAAAAAACATTGTTTTATTGACATCTCATTAATATGAGAAAATATGTCACTTTAACAAGAATAATTTTGTTTTAACGACAAAACATTTTGTTATTACAAGAAAATATATTGTTTGAATGACATACCTTGTTTACGACATAATTAAGTGGAAAAAATATGTATGTGGCAGCGAATGTGCCACCATAGAAAACAGTTGTGCTAGATTTTGTGGAAATCGTGAATTTTTTTTTTTTTTTTTTTTCAGGATTCAAAAGAACAGCATTTATTTGAAACTGAAATCTTTTGTAACAATGTAAAAGCCTGTCACTGTTGATCAGCTTAATGTGTACTTGCTGAATACAACTATTCATTTCTATTAAAAAATTTCTGACTGACCCAACAATTTTGAACATTATTGTGATTTCACTCATCTTTGCTTCTTAGAAATATCCCATCTAAGACCAGAACATCTCCCACCTTGTTTGTTGTGATCAAACAGCAGATATTACAGAGATGATGTAGTCTCGCACACTCACTGGTGGGCTGCCACGTGGGCGGATGGTTGTAGTTGCAAACTTCAGGGGGCATTTGCAGAGCTGGCAGTCTTGTGCAGGGGCAAGACATCCAATGTGTAGGTTATTATTAGCATGTGCTGGCACTAGGGCTTCCTGACCGGAACATTATGCTGGTGTGCATGTGGACTGCCCAAAATATTCATGCTTTCCGTTGCATCTTGTATGTTTTTCATAACAAAAGATTATTGACTGAGGAAAAAATGGATCATGAAAATGGTCTCTAATTATGATTTTTCTATTGTAATGATTTTGGTCTTTGTTTTTTATCACAATGAGCGGGTAATTATATGTTATTAAGTGTTAAAGGCTTTCTAAAAAATGAAAATGATTTTGTAATGTGTTGGTAGGCTGCCTATTTCTTTTCCTATTTAAGATTTATAAACTAGATTTTTACGTTTGTGAAAATCTAAACATCTTTTTAATGCACTTGGTCGACTTTATCTATAGAACGAGACCTTAAGCCTAGAGCATTATGGGTGAATTACTGATATCCAGCCTCAAGGAGATGAAAAAGACCTCAGAGACTCCTTGACTATTAATTTAGATTTTTTTTTTGTACAATATTTCAAGTTATGTATTTTAAGATGCTTAGTTGCAGTTTAAAGATTTAGATTATATTGTGATGCATTTGTGCTCTTTCATTTATCTTCTAAACTCACGTTTTTAAATTTAGAACTAAAGTGTGACACACCCTCATGATACATTTTGTGAGATTAATGGTGTGCTTTTCAAATAAAGAATCTCTCAGAGATTCAGCAAATATTTTATGCTTAGCTTTTGTTGTTGTTTTTGTTTTTTATCTTCTCTAACCCTTTCCTGTGCTGAGGTTTGTCTGCTGGCAATGGCAATTGTTTTTAGCTTTTGCTTGCTTGCTCTTTACCTGACATTGTCAGTGGAGCGTGCTCATTCCTGCTGATCTGAGATCAGCCGCTCTCTTTATCATTATATTTAGAAGCAGGGGATGTAAGAGATATCTGTCTTAGATCAGCATGCAACTTTTGACATCTGTGGCGGTCACTGGAAATCAGTCTGTCCTATTTGCTTATGACCCAGGACCCAAAATAAAAACAGACATTTCTCAAAAGACTGCTTGGAAAGAATTATTATGCATTGTTATTAATTTGAGGCTTCTGTAATGGGCATTGCCAACCTTGAATACTGAGGGACTTGGTGCTGTGCTAGGAGCTTGCTAGTGCTCATACTTTAGGACAGGAATTATAGCACTCCTAAACCATAAATATTAAACTTTTAGTGTGTATTTTATTCCACAACATTTGTACTTTAGGTATGAATTATATGTATACATACTTTATACCTTATACCAAAACACGCTAGAACTCATTAGCAGTCATAAATTAATGGTGCCGTATTTTTCATTAACTCACATAAAAAAAATAAAAAATAAAAAAAATGAACACATGTAAAACGTTTGTTAAATATACCATATACTTTGTGGCGTGATAAATTATCAAAGGCTATGATCTTCCAGCTCATGGTTCACTAACTTTTCATTTCAATTGTGAGAAAGTCGCATTGTGAGAAGCTGCATTCAAAAATAAGGCCACAGTTACAAGAAATTAAGTTGCAGAATCATGAAATATTAAATCACATTTAGAGTCACATTCTCAACTAAAAAGCCACAATTACAAGGAATTAAGTCATAATTGTGAGATTTAAAGGTGTCGTGAACTGGCTTTTTATTTATATATATATATATATATATATATATATATATATATATATATATATATATATATATATATATATATATATATATATATATATATATATACTGTTGTCTGAGGGTCAACTTCTGAAGTTCACATGGTTTTTACATTCAGAAACATCATAATGAATAAGTAATAGGCTATTTTCTTCCCTGGTTTTGAGCCTCTCTCAAGACACGCTCAGTTTTTATTGGCGTGCCGCACTGAAGACTTGGAAGTAAACGCCCACTGCTATGATTGGATAAGCTTTGCATTTTTAATGAGCTTCAGCTCCCCCATGAGTACTCGTGAGGCATTGTTTTGAAAGAGTGTGGAGAAACGACAACCAGAATGATTCGTCCCTCGGGGCTCGCAAAACGTCTTTATTAAACAAACAAATTGATGTATCTTTCATCCACCAGTAATTAATATGAATGTTATTTTACATTACTTGGCCCACCCAATCGGTGGATATAAGCGCAAACCGCACATCACACACACACATACGCGCGTCAAGTACGTTGCAGATGAATTTCTCAATTCATCACCCCTTTAAAGTCACATTCTGATATATAAAGCCACAATTACAAGAAATTAAGTCAGCTAGTTATGAGAAATGGTCACTATTACGAAAAATAAAGTCACAGTTACCATTTTATTTATTTTTTTACTTTTAATACTGAAACATGCTTCCATGCTAAAGAATCTCTATCATTTCTATCAATTTCTTTCCATTCCTGCTGCAGGAAACCATATAACCATGCCATTATCAGGACCCAAAAAGCAGGTTTAAAAGCCTTGGCTGCACTTGATAGATTGTTATTACTGTTCTTGGAAATATCTTATGTATGCTGTGTGATTTTCTTATTTTACATATTTATTTATTTTGTTTGTTAAGTCTGTAAGTTTCCCTTTTTAAAAGGATGCCTATCAAGGAACATAATGGCTTTGATCAAGCTATTGCAGGCATACAGATCTATTTTTCACAGGCTCATGCCAATAATGATTTTTAGAATCGACTGTAATGCCTTTCCCGCTACTGTGGGTTGGATTACTAATGCAATGGTGTTTTTGATAGTCATATGCAACTGAGTTATCTGTCGAAGCAGCGATCGTTTCTGGTGAAGATTTGTGGCTTCGTTCTTTGTTTTTGTTTGGCCTTTAGTTATTCTCTAAATGCCGAGACCCTTGCTGAAGTTTACTGAGGTCAGTAACGGGAAGCCGTTAATGCTACTGTGAGTGAGGTTGATTTATGTGGAGGCTTGAAGGCGCTTGTGGTACAGCTTTGTGCTCCTTGATTGCTTTTTCTAAAAGTGATTTCCTCAGAGACCAACTTGATGCCTCCTCAACCTCTTGGTGCTGGAGACTCACTGCCAGAGTTCAGCTTCTAGGGAAGCCAAGGTGTATGTGTCCATATGAACATATGCTTGACCACTCCATCTGCTGCCTTGTGTTTTTAATCAGTTCTTTGCAAATCATGGATAATTAGCCTATATGTTTATATCAGATCCTGCCCTGATTCAAGCTAAAATAAAATTCTGACTTTATATCACGCAATTCTGACTTTATATCACGCAATTCTGACTTTGTCTCACAATTCTGACTTTATATCATGCAATTCTGACTTTGTCTCGCAATTCTGACTTTATATTACGCAATTCTGACTTTGTCTCACAATTCTGACTTTATATCATGCAATTCTGACTTTATATCACGCATTTCTGACTTTGTCTCACAATTCTGACTTTATATTTCGCAATTCTGACTTTCTTGCAATTCTGACTTTATATCGTGCAATTCTGACTTTGTCTCGCAATTCTGACTTTATATAACGCAATTCTGACTTTCTTGCAATTCTGACTTTATATCACGCAATTCTGACTTTCTTGCAATTCTGACTTTATATCACGCAATTCTGACTTTGTCTTGCAATTCTGACTTTTATCTCACGCAATTCTGACTTTATATCACGCAATTCTGACTTTCTTGCAATTCTGACTTTATATCACACAATTCTGACTTTATATCACGCAATTCTGACTTTATATCACACAATTCTGACTTTATATCACGCAATTCTGACTTTCTTGCAATTCTGACATTATATCCCGCAATTCTGACTTTCTTGCAATTCTGAATTTATATCTTGCAATTCTGACTATATCTCGTAATTCTGACTTTATATCACCCAAATTTCTACTTTGTCTTGCAATTCTGACTTTATATCACGCAATTCTGACTTTATATCACGCAATTCTGACTTTATATCACACAATTCTGACTTTATATCACGCAATTCTGACTTTCTTGCAATTCTGACATTATATCCCGCAATTCTGACTTTCTTGCAATTCTGAATTTATATCTTGCAATTCTGACTATATCTCGTAATTCTGACTTTATATCACCCAAATTTCTACTTTGTCTTGCAATTCTGACTTTATATCCCGCAATTCTGACTTTATATCACGCAATTCTGACTTTCTTGCAATTCTGAATTTATATCTTGCAATTCTGACTATATCTCGTAATTCTGACTTTATATCACCCAAATTTCTACTTTGTCTTGCAATTCTGACTTTATATCCCGCAATTCTGACTTTATATCACGCAATTCTGACTTTCTTGCAATTCTGACATTATATCCCGCAATTCTGACTTTCTTGCAATTCTGAATTTATATCTTGCAATTCTGACTTTGTCTTGCAATTCTGACTTTATATAACGCAATTCTGACTTTGTCCTGCAATTCTGACTTTATATCTCGCAATACTGACTTTGTCCTGCAATTCTGACTTTATATCACCAATTCTGACTTAATATCACACAATTCTGACTTTATATCACACAATTCTGACTTTCTTGCAATTCTGACCTTATATCACGCAATTCTGACTTTGTCTTGCAATTCTGACTTTATATCACGCAATTCTGACTTTGTCCTGCAATTCTGACTTTATATCTCGCAATTCTGACTTTGTCTTGCAATTCTGACTTTATATAACGCAATTCTGACTTTGTCCTGCAATTCTGACTTTATATCTCGCAATTCTGACTTTGTCCTGCAATTCTGACTTTATATCACCAATTCTGACTTTATATCTCGCAATTCTGACTTTGTCCTGCAATTCTGACTTTATATCACCAATTCTGACTTAATATCACACAATTCTGACTTTATATCACGCAATTCTGACTTTGTCCTGCAATTCTGACTTTATATCTCGTAATTCTGACTTTCTTGCAATTCTGACTTTATATCACGCAATTCTGACTTTGTCTTGCAATTCTGATTTTATATCACGCAATTCTGACTTTGTCCTGCAATTCTGACTTTATATCTCATAATTCTGACTTTCTTGCAATTCTGACTTTATATAACGCAATTCTGACTATATCTCGCAATTCTGACTTTATATCACGCAATTCTGACTTTGTCTCGCAATTCTGACTTTGTCTCGCAATTCTGACTTTCTTGCAATTCTGACTTTATATCACGCAATTCTGACTTTGTCTTGCAATTCTGACTTTATATCACGCAATTCTGACTTTGTCCTGCAATTCTGACTTTATATCTCGCAATTCTGACTTTGTCCGGCAATTCTGACTTTAAAACTCGCAATTGCAAAGATGTCGTTGCAGGTCAAAGATGTTGTCGTCAGAGACAGCAGGGAGTAGCTATAGCACTCTGTAGAGAAGTTTGTCCGTTTAGGGCTACTGTAGAAACATGGCGGCACAAAATTGTGACTTCACTGTAAGGGGACCTGCGGTGTATGGAGATAGAAATGTCTCATTCTAAGGTAATAAAAACATAACGGTTCATTATGTAAGGTCTTTATACACCACTGAAAACATAGTATGTATGTTATATTGCATTTCTGTCAATAAATCCTCATAAATACTACCAGCGACTGCACCTTTAAACAACAGGGAGCTAAATGGAAGAACAGAAACAGCTGTGGTATAATTAACCACTAATTAAAATGCACCCAATATTTTGTGTATTATATTTTTAGAGTATCATGTAGTTGCATGAGAAGCACGATTGTGTGGCATACACGAAGAAGATTTTGAATCAGTCACTTTTGAAGCTCTGTAACTCCGTTTCAGTCAGGACAGCAAGGCCTATGTCAGCAGCAAAGCACCTCACCAGAGTTTAGAATAGTTTTCTTTCCTGTTCATTTTTCTCCTGAAGCAAGAGCGGCAGCGAGAGAATCAGTGTTTGACCGAGAGGCAAGTATGACAGCACATTTCTCCAGTTCACGATCGATCAGGTTCATGGTGTAATTCAGCCCTCTCCGGTCGCCCGTGTGCAGGGGTTCAATCCGTCTCTCCTGCGTCTCGCGCAGTGCTGATACTGATGTCTCTATAAACCTGTCCACTCCGGCACACACATTTCCTCCTTGCTCTTTCCACTGTACGGTGTATGCGTGTAGGGTTAGCAAAAGTGCAATTTGCCATTCACGTTTGGTTTGGAAATATATTTGTGTATATTATTGTGAGGTACGTAATATTTGAACATCGTTGTTTGTGTTTTTTAAAGCTCCAGTCAGGCTTGTATGCATGTAGAGATGGTAGTGCAAACTGAAGTGTTTTGGCACAAATGATATTTGGTTTTACAGCAGCAGATGTTGTCCTATTTATAAATGTACTACAAAAAAACACCAATAATGACATGACAAACCACATGGCATTCTTAATTGAAACTTTTCTTAAATGGTATAAATGTTTTTCAGAATCATATGAAACCAACATGAATATTAAGAGAGCATATTTTCATGTTTTAAATACGATTAAAAAAAAAAATTTTTTAGTGATGCAAAGAAAGTAATTTTTGTAAAACCAAAACAGAAATTAAAGTTACGTAGATGGGTCATTGAACTCTTTATGGTGATCAGGGTGTCAATATATCAGCCCGAACAAATTTTGCTACTCTAGCCTGATTTTTGGTGATGGTGAAGTGTGTCCTCACGGCTGACGTGTTTACCTGGTGTAGTTTTTTTGCCGTTTCAGCTGAATATATTCGGTTGACAATTTTACTCCATTGTCTTTGTCATTGACCTGCCTACAAGTTCCCTAACGTTTAGCCCTCATCTCTAGTTTGACTGACACCTCTGTGGCATGAGCCAGCAAGGGCATGTCCCGTTCTCATGTGTCCCATGATCAGGCTCCACTGTGACCGGCAGGATTAGGTGGAGGGAAGGTGAAAGAGATCCAGTCACGCTCCATAGCTCCACTCTGGAACTGGAGACCGCCAATGTCCTTCTTACACAGCGGCTTTTGGGTTGATCTTTCCCACCTTGGACTCATTCGTCCAGTTTTCTAATACAGGTCGTGGGATTGGGTTTGAGTCTGACTAGCTGCTCGCTCAGCATAAAATAACAACCCCCAGTCATTGCCATGTTTCACCAGCGCTCCTGGTCCCCGTGGTCTCGCGCTTTGATTACTCTGCCCTTCCAGCCTGCTTGCTAGAACACTAATGCAGCTGCAGCCAGAACTGCAATGCCACCTTTTATTTCACTGCACAATGATACTGATGTTCAAGGAGATTGACCACTTTTAGAAATGGGTGAGAACAAGAGTCCAGCTATGTTAATGAAATTAACATGAACATGCAATGGTGTTCTGAAATGAGGAGGCAAAGTCCTCACCGTCATGTCAATTCATGTTTCAGTTACACTTTGTTAGTTTTCCTCAGAGACCAAATACAAACTATAGAAAATATATGAAAAGAATAATAAACAATCAAACTGGACGAAATATTCTTAATATGTATGAGGATAAATATTGATTTAAGGCTTTGATTATAAATTTCATTAGGATAGATGGCTAACAATTGTAGCCATTCAACATTTACTGTATGATTGAAAGCTATCAATTTTAACAATTTATAAGCTTTAAAAAAATAACAACTTTTAAGTGAACTTAAAACAATCTTCACATTTACCTGTGCCTTTAATATAGCGAGTATGCATGTGACGTCACCGTCGGCTGGAGTCGCTGCGGTAACGCCCACTGAGTGGCTAAAATGGCAGCATTGGTTTGCAGCGTGAATTCTGCGAAAAACACATTTAAAATGGGAAAGAGCTTTGAAATTGACTACAAATAGGTTTGACAAGAAATCTGAGGTATATTTTTACAGACTGTCGAAAGCTACAGAAAAGAGAAGCAAAATGGGTCGCTGCAATTCACAGAAACAACTGGACTCCAGGCAGCGAAACATGGATTTGCAGTTATCATTGTGTCAATATGTTGAATTGTGGGGTAAAAATCATACCCTATGGCCCGGTTTCACAGACAGGGCTTAGACTAAGCCAGGATTAGGCCTTAGTTCAATTAGGACATATAAGTAACTTTTATAAACGTGCCCAAGAAAAAAACATTACTGGTGTGCATCTTGAGACAAAACAATGCCACTGACATATTTTAAGATTTGTCAGTGCAAGATTCTTTCAGTTGAAACAGCACAAACATGCATTTTAGTCTAGGACTAGCTTAAGCGTTGTCTGTGAAACCGGGGGAATATATTATATTATACACCGATTAGGCATAACATTATGACCACTGACCGGTGAAGTGAATAACACTGATGATCTCTTCATCACTGCACCTGTTAGTGGGTGGGATATATTAGGCAGCAAGTGAACATTTTGTCCTCAAAGTTGATGTGTTAGAAGCAGGAAAAATGGGCAAGCGTAAGGATTTGAGCAAGTTTGACAAGGACCAAATTGTGATGGCTAGACGACTGGGTCAGAGCATGTCCAAAACTGCAGCTCTTGTGGGGTGTTCCCGTTCTGCTGTGGTCAGTTTCTATCAAAAGTGGTCCAAGGAAGGAACAGAGGTGAACCGGCGACAAGGTCATGGGCGGCCAAGGCTCATTGATGCACGTGGGGAGCGAAGGCTGGTCCGTGTGGTCCGATCAAACAGACGAGCTACTGTAGCTCAAATTGCTCAAGAAGTGAATGCTGGTTCTGATAGAAAGCCGTCAGAATACACAGTGCATCACAGTTTGTTGTGTATGGGGCTGCATAGCTGCAGACCAGTCAGGACACCCATGCTGACCCCTGTCCACTGCTGAAAGTGCCAACAGTGCAATGGAAGAAGGTGGCCTGGTCTTGATGAATCACGTTTTCTTTTACATCACATGTACCCCTTTTCCACCAGAATGAACCGGGTGCTAGTTCAGAGCCAGTGCTAATCCCAGTTCATTGTTGGTTCGACTGAGGAGCCTTCTAAGAACCGTTTGCTTTTCCACATGCTGAGAGCCACAACAGAGCCATGTCTTACGTCACTGTATACATCTTTCTCAGCAACGCTAGCAAGGCAGTGGCAGTGTTGCCAAGTACTTCATCACTGTTGCCGCGAGCTGTTTTTCATGTCCGCGGGTTGAAGCGACCCCAATTATGTGATATTTAGCCCCAGAAATGCAAATTTTAGTTTGCAACCATGCCAAAAACACATATTTTACCCCCAAATGTGATGTTTACCAGTGAAGCCCCCCTGAAACGTGATTGGGCTTGTTTTGAGTAGCAATTGGGCGGGTTTTGTTGTGAAAACCTGGCAACCCTGGGCAGCGGGAAACACAAAACACACCAGGCTTGTTCAAGATGCATTGGTGCTGCGCAGACCAATCCATCCAGGTATGATATAAAAAACTGCATGAGTGAATCAAAAGCATAAGGAGTCATATGCTCTCGCTGGACTTGTTATCATACGGCGATCGGTCTCTGCACAGCACCGCTGCCAACAAGCCTTCCATCAACAATGCAAACGCTGCGTTACTATTGATTCACGTGGCTTTACGATCCTACATCGGCATCAAAACACAGCGGATCCAACGCATTCATGCAGTTTGCCGTAATTCGTATAGACGGAGATTACAAACGAGTAGCAGCTGTTAGCTCCATTAGCTGCTATTTAAAAAATGGCGGATCTCAAGTTTGTGTTCGTCTTGTTGACCCCGCCCCCAGCGCCTGACGTAATCAGTTCTTACTTCTAGCCCTGTTCTAGCCCAGCAATGTTTTGGTGCTACTTAAGAACCACTTTACCTGGCTCGGAGCTGGGGCTTTGGGTGTGGAAACACAAAGAACCGATTTGAAACTAGCCTCTGGCTCCGATCTAGCTCTAGCACTGTCTTGGTGGAAAAGGGGTTATGAATGGCCGGGTGCGTGTGCGTTGCTTACCTGGGGAACACATGGCACCAGGATGCACTATGGGAAGAAGGCAGTGTGATGCTTTGGGCAATGTTCTGCTGGGAAACCTTGGGTCCTCTAAGCATTGTTGCAGACCATGTAGTGTACATCCTTTCATGAGCACAACAACGAGTTTAAGGTGTTGACTTGGCCTCCAAATTCCCCAGATCTCAATCCAATCGATCATCTGTGGGATGTGCTGAACAAACAAGTCAGATCCATGGAGGCCCCACTTCACAACTTACAGGACTTTAAAGGATCTGCTGCTGACATCTTGGTGCCAGATACCACAGCACACCTTCAGGGGTCAAGTGGAGTCCATGCCTCGACGGGTCAGGGCTGTTTTGGCAGCAAAAGGGGGACCAACACAATATCGTTATGCCTGATCGGTGTATATTGTATTGACAACTCATCAATTAGAATCAAAAATATTGTTTTAAATAAACACTGACAAAAACTATAATACAGTGTTAGGGCTGGACTATATATATATATATATATATATATATATATATATATATAACATTGATATAAGTGATCACCTGGATTTAGACCTACCTAAGCAATCTAGCTATGCCCTGGCAACCACCCAGTACACCTTAGTAACAACCCAGAACAAATTAATAGCCTCCTAGCAACACCTTGGCAATCCTCCAGAACACTCTAGTAACCAGCCACCTACTTGTGATGTTCCTCATTTGTAAGTCAATTTGGATAAAAGTGCTAAATGACTAAAAGTAAATGTAACAAGTAAACCCTAGCAACCATCTTAGCAAATGCCTGCCACTAGGGGGATCTAGACGAAAACCTTAGCCGAAAACAGAAACTGTCTAGATTTATCAACAATAATATTGTGCTTATTTATATTTGAATGTATGTGTAAAATATTTGTAATGAATTGTGCAAAAGAAGTCACAATGTTAGGGGTCAACCTGTACCACAATATACAGTATAATCTCAACATCAAATGTTATCACATTATAATGAAATGCAGTATGTGCTGATGAGAGTTTGGTGTTGTCGAGTCGTCGGGGAACTCGGAGTTTGCACTTTTAGGAGGGCGTAAAGTTACAGAGTGCTAAGGTGGTATTATGAGACACCAGTGCTCAGCCAAGCACACAGATTCCATGTCTGATCTGCCCTTCCTGCTCGATCCGCACAAGGGCGAAGCCCAAAGCATGCAAATATAGTCCATCTGATCAAATGAAGGCACGGCCATGCTGTTAAGCAATCATCTTTTTGGCTGCGTCTGATAAGTGGAGTCTGTACTCTCCAGATGGTGTGTGTGTGCGCGTGTGTGTATGTCTATGGATGCAACTCAGAGAGCCACAGGATGAGGTCAGTCTGGCCACACTGATCGGTCTTTCCTATGCTGCCAAGATCAGAATCCGCTCCCGAGAGAAGGAGCCCAGGACGCACAGTATGGGCTTGGAGCTCAGTCTGGAAAATAGTGCGCAAATGCTCAAGTTCCAACATTTCAGCAAAAAAGAAAAAGAGAGAGTGATGAAAGAGAGCGTACTTGGTGCCAAAATAGTATCGAATTTAAATAGATTCCTGGATTCTAAAACCTGTGCGATGTTTGGAATGGAATTAGAGCTGCACGATTCTGGATCAATTGAGAATCACGATTCTTTTGTTTCAAACTGAGCTCACAATTCTGAACAGACAACTAAACAAAATAACATGCTATATGCTAGAGGTTCTGACAAAATGTTAATTGCTGCAGTCTTTTTAAAATGTTTAATTAATCTGAATGAATTATTAAAGGGGTGGTTGATTTATGATTTTAATTTTTTAACTTTAGTTATTGTGTAATGTTTGCTGTTTGAACATAAACAACATCTGCAAAGTTATGATGCTCAAAGTTCAATGCATGGGGAGATATTTTCTTTTAAAGAAATCACACTTTAAGGACTACAACAAACGGCTGGTAGGGCATACAACAAGCTTATTCACTGGTCAGTGACATCTCAAATCCTAAAAGATGGTGAGGCCATGTTGAGAAAAGAAGTTGTTGTAGTTGAGCACATTTAGGAGTCTGCTCAAGCGATCGAATCCGTCTTTTCACATTTACTGCAATACAGTATGTAACACAAATGCAATAGCATGTCATAAAAGCAAAATGACAATATAAGTTATAACCGTAATTAAACTAAACTATACCTATTGTCATACCTCTTCATACAGCATATATTCTCTGGCTCTGAAGGAACAGTCCCCACACAGTGATTTATAGATTATCATGACAGAATATGCTAATCAATGACTTGAAGATTGTTAACTCCACATCAGCTCCATAAATTTATCAACTAACCATTCAGAAACGTCTGAAACGTACTGTTGTATTCTACATGTTGTCACTTCTTCTTGCGTCTCTCTATCATTGTTCGACTCCGGTTTGAACATAAAAGGCTGACCTTTTCTGACCTTTTCAGTGGTAATCAGCTCTACTAACATGAGCTCTTGAAGCTCCACCCTCTTCTTGAAAGGGGGCCAGGAGCAGCAGCTAATTTGCATTAAAAGGGATACACACACAAAAAAACGGCTCATTTTTGCTCACCTTCAAAAAGCGACAATTTTAACATGCTATAAATAATAATCTGTGGGGTATTTTGAGCTAAAACTTCACACACACACACTTACTTTACATCATAAAAAGTGGCATTATAGGACCCCATAAAAAAAAAAAGAATGATTCAACGTCTCACTCATTCCGGAGTGATTTTATTTTTTATGATTTTTTTGTCAATGGTTTAATAGACACAGGGGAATCGTTGTCTTTTAGGAATGAGATTGCAACCTTTTTAACGATTTATTGTGCAGCTCTAAATGGAATACTAGCATACTTCAACTGTATACTGCCTACTCTTTTTAAAAAAAATAGTAAGTGAAATAGTATGCAGCAAGAGTTGTTCTACCTGCTGCTAGATGCCGTCGGTTCCAAAAAGCATCTTTGACGTCCATTCACAATTTTTTCCACGGGCTAAATAGAACTTGCAAGTACCTCATTACATTACAGTAGAGCAACTGCTTTTGAGAGGAATGGAATTGCATTCACCTGGTATTATAGGCCACCTTGGTGAACGTAGTATACTGAACTTAGTAGGTCTTTACATAGGCTATTGCAGTCCTAGTAGGTGTAGTATGTTATTCCAAACACTCCTGGTTCCTTATGGAGCGTATAGAGCACATTGATGTTGTTCTTGATGATAAATTGATGAGTCCACCTCTAAGGTCATGCCCAGATCTGAGATCAGCTCGTGGCAGTGGAATAGCAGTAGATTATACGAGAGTCGGGAAGGGAGAGTGAGAGGAACACAGAAAAAGCAGGAGGGAATAAGACCCCTCAACAGGGCAATTCAATTAGTCTGCTTTTAGAGGAGCGAGGAAAAGAGGGAGATAGTGAGAAAATGTGATTAATCAAAGTGAGTCGCACTCATAAGAGCATCCACTGAAAGGTTTAATGCCTAACAAAATTTGAAAAACACAATTAAACTGAAGGCTATAAGCAATTGCAACTAATCAAGTGCTTTTTTGGCATCTCCTTTACATAATCTGAAAATGAGTGGGGCCTGGGGATGTCAAGCTTAAAAATGACACAAAATGCCTTTAAAGTAGTCCATACACAAATAAATCTCTTATTTAATGAGTTTAGGGTAATTGTAGTGATTAGCATCCTTTAAGATCAGTAGATGCTAACTTGTATGTAAATGTAAACTTGTATGCAAAAGTTAATTTGATTGTAGAAGTAAACTTGTACATGCATGTAGAAATAGATGTAAATAGAAGTACAGTGCATCCGGAAAGTATTCACAGCGCGTCACTTTTTCCACATTTTGTTATGTTACAGCCTTATTCCAAAATGGATTTTAATTTATTATTTTGTCCCTCAATTCTACAAACAATACCCCATAATGACAATGTGAAAGAAGTTTGTTTCTCTGTGGGGAGAGGAGAAGCTTCCAGAAGAACATCCATCTCTGCTGCACTCCACCAATCAGGCCGGTATGGTAGAGTGGCCAGACGGCGCATGACAGCCCACCTGGAGTTTTCCAAAAGGCACCTGAAGGACTCTCAGACCATGAGAAACTAAATTCTCTGGTCTGGTGAAACAAAGATTAAATTCTTTGGCCTGAATGGCAAGCGTCATGTCTGGAGGAAACAGGCACCGCTCATCACCTGGCCAATACCATCCCTACAGTGAAGTGTGGTGGTGGCAGCATCATGCTGTGGGGATGTTTTTCAGCGGCAGGAACTGGGAGACTAGTCAGGATCGAGGGAAAAATAAATGCAGTAATGTACAGAGACATCCTTGATGAAAACCTGCTCCAGAGCGCTCTGGACCTCAGACTTGGGCGAAGGTTCATCTTCCAACAGGACAATGACCCTAAGCGCACAGCCAAGATTACAAAGGAATGGCTACGGGACAACTCTGAATGTCCTTGAGTGGCCCAGCCAGAGCCCAGACTTGAACCCGATTGAACATCTCTGGAGAGATCTGAAAATGGCTGTGCACTGACGCTCCCTATCCAACCTGATGGAGCTTGAGAGGTCCTGCAAAGAAGAATGGGAGAAACTGCCCAAAAATAGCTGCCAAGCTTGTAGCATCATACTCAAAAATACTTGAGGCTGTAATTGGTGCTAAAGGTGCTTCACAACAAAGTATTGAGCAAAGGCTGTGAATACAATGTACAATACTTTTTTAAATTTGCAAATATTTCAAACAAACTTTTTAATGTTGTCATTATGGGGTATTTTTGTAGAATTGAGGGAAGAAATAATGAATTTAATCAATTTTGGAATAAGGTTGTAGCATAACAAAATGTGGATAAAGTGAAGCGCTGTGAATACTTTCCGGATGTACTGTACACTTGTGTAAGTAAACTTGTACGTACAAGTAGAAATAAAAAATAAACTTGTATGTAAACATAAACTGGTATGAATGTGTTTAAGTAAACTTACAAGTAGAAGCAAACTTGTATGTAAAAGCAAATGTAAACTTGTACACATTCTTATAAGTTTACATACAGATACAGATAAGTAAATCTGCTCCGTTGGGCTGTGATTATGGGGCGTGTTTCAACCGAACCAGGAAAGAACTCAATTGGATAGACCTACAAATCAGAGCAACGGAGCGACGAATAACGTTAGTTGTCAAATGTGAACAGAACTCAGCTGCACTGTGTTGCCAAGTCCGCGGGTTTTTCCATGTCCGCGGGTTGAAGTGACTCCAATTATGTGATATACAGACCCAGAAATGTGAAGTTCGGCTGGCATCCAGGCTAAGACTTATGTACAAACAGAAGCAAACTTGTATGTAAAATAGATGAACACTATGAACAGATGAACATAGATGAATTACTTCTACTTTTACATACAAATGTATTTCTACTTTAACATACAAGCTTGCTTCTATTTGTACATACGTTTACTTGTATGTAGAAACTTGTAAGAATGTGTAAAGTTTAACAAGTTTACATCTGTTTTTACACATTGTAAAATTGCTACACATTCATACAACTTTACTTTTACATACAAAATTGTATTTCTTCGTCTACATGTTTATACTTTTACTTCTAGTTTTTAGGTATACGTTTACTTTTGCTTACATAGTTCACTTCTACTTGTAAAATTAGACATAAACTTGGTACAAACAGAAGCAAACGTGTATGTAAAAATAGATGAACATACGAGTTTGCTTCTACTTTTACATACAAGTTTAATTCAACTTTAACTTCCTTCTATTTGTTTGTACATACATTTACTTGTACATAAGTTGACTTCAACTTTTACGTACGAGTAGAAATATTAGTCAATTTGAATGTAGAAGTAAATTTGTGTTTTCGTGGCTGCCTGTGGTGTTGGCAAGTATATGTAAAAATAGATTCCAGCTGTCGTGTGTTTTTGGTTTTGTAGTTCAGAAATGGTTCTCTTTTCTTCTCTTTCTCTCTCTTTCTGTCTCTGTCGCTGTATTTAATCTATAGGTCTAACTGGCTGAAGCCGTGCTGCGGGAGGAGAGCAGCGCTCTGGCAGGTGTGTTTGCTGAGTGCTGGCTTCAACTGTTTCCTGGTGGCCTGCGTCATCTTGGTGGTGCTCTTACTGACTCTGGAACTGCTCATCGATACTAAGCTTCTACAATGTGAGTATTAGAAGGGCTTTGCGATCTCTTTAAAAGCCATTCTAGGCTCAGAATGAGGATTTACCATCTAGTAGTTTGCACACATGCTCTGATATGTTAAACATGGCCACTTACTGTAAAAGGTATTCGGATTTGTACTACACTGGTCATGCTGTTTAGATTCACTAGGAAGAAATAGCTCATTCATACTGGAATCATACCACACTGGTTGAGCTCAATGTAATTTATTAGGGATTCAAAATACTGTGGTCACACTGCATGTGTAGATTTAGTAAAAAAAGAACCGACTCATAACAGTCATTGGACAACACTAGTTATGCTGTATATTGTTGATTCCCTAAAAAGAAAAGGCTCTTGAGAGTAAATTTCAAAATGCTCTGGTCTCACTATGTTTTTGATTCCCTGAAGAGAAACAGCTTAAAGAATCCTGTGTATGGGATTTAGACCACACTGGTTGGGCTGTATATTTTTGATTTGCTAGGAAGAAATAGTTCATGTTCATGAATGACCAGATTAAATTTGTTTAGGAATCAAACATAGTTTATATGGGTCATTCGTACGAAATCAGACTATACTGGTCGAGCTGTGTGTCATTTGTCTGGGATTCAGATTACTGTGGTCAGACTATGGGCCCTATTTTAACGATCTGAAACGCAAGTGTCAAAGCGCGAAGCGCAAGTAACTTTGTGGGCGGGTCTCGGCGCTGTTGCTATTTTCCCGGCGGGATAAATGGCTCTTGCGCCCGGCGCAAATCTAAAATGGGTTGGTCTGAAGTAGCTTCATTATTCATAGGTGTGGTTTGGGCGTAACGTGAATAAACCAATCCGAGCGTCATCCAACATTCCCTTTAAAAGCAGGTGCGCAAGTTCCATTATGGATTGCTATTATTATGGCGTATTTACCAGGCGCACGCCAGGAGCGGTTCACAGCCGAGGAGACTGATGTTCTTGTAAGAGCAGTGAAAGACAGAGAAGTGAAGTTGTAATGTTGTACATTATGGTAAAGGTGATTTCACAGTCTTTTTTTTTTTTCAGTCTTTCAGTTTTTTCAGTTTTTCAGTCGATTTTTTTTTTTTCCTGGTTCTTGACGGACAAACCAATTTGTCAGATGTCCTTATATACATATATGTCTTGCCACTATTGGGCAAACAGGTCTTATCCTTAATTATTACAATTAGCCTGAATCATTTGTAAGCTAGATTTATGCCTATTTTTTCACATCTTCGTGGCACACCACAATGATTTCCGTCATCTCATGTGTTAATATTTTTTTAGTGTAACAATTTATGATTTGCAAAAATAACTGTTGCATCTGTGTAGATTACATGAGCAAAGTGTATGCGCGTTGTGCACGCTATACATTATGGTCAAGCATGCGCCCTTAAAATAGCATAGTGAACAACGCGCAACGCGCCACTGACTTTAGACTAGGTTTTTTCTGGTCAGTGGCGCAATTGTTTAATGGAACAGCAAAATAGCACCAGGGATTGTTTGCGCCGGAACACGCCTCCTTTTTTGCGCTGAACCGCCCAGGGAGCGCAAGTTCATTCACTAGTTTAGCGACGTGCTTCTGTGGAGGGAAAAGCGCGCTTTGCGCGGGTGCAAAATAGGAATGACACATGCGTCGGTGTACAAAGTCAATTGCGCTGGGTGCAAGATAGGGCCCTATATGTTTTTGATTCACTAAAAAAGAACAGACTCACAAGATTCATTCATTCGGGATTCAGATTACACTGGTCGCACTAAGTTTTTGAGTAACTAGGAAGAAATAGCTCATAAAAGTAATTAATTCAGGAATCAGACTACATTGTATGTTTTGATTCACTAAGTCTCAAAAGAGTCATAAGAGTTATTCATTTAGATTAGACTCTGAACTATACATCTGCAATTGTTGATCTAATCTCCACTGAGATTATTCTCAATAAACACATTGTGAAGTGACATTTGCTTAGCTGCTATTTGCCTGGACATTTTCATTTCTCATAAGAGCCTATTGTAAATCCGAATGGAGATCCCCATTCATGCTATGGTGGAAAATCACGGTTCAGCGTGCAGATGAGTGCGCACTAAAGAGAGAAATGTGAGAGATGACAGAAGCATAAGTCAGCCTATATCTCTCGGTCTTCTCTGGCCTTTACAAAGTCCTGAAAGACAGATGGAGGGGGGAGACGGATGGGACCGGAGAGAGAGAGCAGTGAAGGAGTGCAGGACAGCAACCGGCTGGCAAGATTAATGGAAGGAGGGATTGAGGGAGATGAATGGGCTGATGGACAGATCAGTGAACAGAGCAAACTAAGACATATGGGCCCGGAGAGCGGGCGGGTGATAACTGACTGCAGTAGATCTCTGCGCCGTAATGGAGCGGATAAATAGACAGATGCAGGACACGGGTTGGGTGGAATATCAAATCACAAATGCCTAATGCTTTCAGTTCAGGCGGCTGCTATAATGCGACACGGATGCAGCACATGTAGGGAATTTGGCTTCCCACTCGAAAAGTCCCTGTAAGGAGATGTAGTTTCATATGAGAATCATTCTGAAGAATAAATGCCCCAATTTTAACCCTAAGTAACCCTAACACTATAATCTAAGGTACTAAAAGTACATCAATATTCTATAAAATGTAATTACTGTGATTTAATTACTTTCCCCTTGAAAAAGTAAAGGAAGAGATTACTCTCAATTTTTATGTATTTTAATTACAGTTCCTTCTGATATAATTGCATTAAATACTGGAGATTCTATAGAACAATTCTATATAAAACAATAGTGGATTTAACATCAAAATGTAACGTCTAATGTTAATATGTATGTTTTAATGTAACCTCCCTTTAAATACTTTCGTCAGTTCAAGAATAATTTATGCAATTTTACATTTTTGAAAGAATTAAAAGTGCCGTTTTATGTCTATCCGTGTATTGTTCAACTGGTTGAGGTAGATATGGGATTTAGTAAGTAATAAGTAATGCAATACTTTTTAGAGAGTAAAAATATATATTTGTAATATATTTTATCAAAATGTAACGTGCCGTCATTTAACAACTTTGATTCACTGAATTTGATTCATTCATTTGAACATTGATTCATTAAAACATATCATCCAAATAAACCAATTCACTAAAATGAATTGGACTTCTCGACACTAAATACACTAACATTTAAAAGTGTGGGGTCTGTGAGAATGTTTTTGAAAGATGTCTTATTCTCACCAAGCCTACATTTCTTTGATAAAAAAAAAATAAAAATAGTAAAACCAGCATTATTGTGAAATATTATTACAACTTAAAAGAACTTTTTTTCTATTTGAATATATTTTATGATGTTATTTATTCCTGTGATCAAATCTGAATGTTCAGCATCATTACTCCAGTCTTTAGTGTCACATGATCCTTCAGAAATCATTCTAATATGATGATTTGCTGCTTAAGAAACATTTATTATCAAG
Source organism: Romanogobio albipinnatus (assembly GCA_023566225.1). Taxonomy (NCBI): domain Eukaryota; kingdom Metazoa; phylum Chordata; class Actinopteri; order Cypriniformes; family Gobionidae; genus Romanogobio; species Romanogobio albipinnatus. Next base: position 15,414,258 of record CM042262.1, on the reverse strand, counting down.
GTTGAAAACAGTTATGCATGCTGCTTGATATTTTTGTGGAAACCATAATACATTTTTGAAGAATAAAAAGTTCAAAAGAAAAGCATATCTTTTGCAATCATACTGACCCCGAACGTTTGAATGGTAGTGTACTTTTTTGAGTTGTTTATTTTGAGCTCATTACATTTAAAGTTTTTAATGTTCTTTATATGTCTATGTGAGTCTCAAAAACACAGTTTGAAATCACTGGTGTTTCTGATGTCACAAACTACCTTGTAACCAATAGGGGTGGTGAAAAAAATCGATTATCGATTAATCGCGAGTATGTTATGGACGAGCATGAATCGATCATTAAATTTTCAAAAATCGATTTTTTTATTTATCTAAACCCGACTCTACCACCGTGTGTGTGTGTGTGTGTGTGTTTGTGTGTTCATTAGATGAATGTAAATCTGTCGTTAATCCTGAGATGATTCTGAGGGAACACTCTAGAAATCCTCCTGCCTCCTCTGGAGCTCAGGCACATTAGCGCGTTAGCACGGCTCAGATTCGCGCACAAACACCGAATAAACGCCTTCAATCCGCAGATTTATGAGTGCTTCAGATGAGCGAGCGCGACACACATCGACGCGCACATTCACGGGAATTAAGGCGATCCTGAGGACGCGATGAGCGGATCTCACACACACACACACACACACACAGCCGGACTGATGCTGGAAACACCGCCGCTCCGACCCGCGGCTCCCGCTCACGGAACCGAACGGGCCTCGACACTCCTCCGACACGAACCCGTTTTTCTTCTGTCGTTTTTTCCCCTTTTGTCTTTCTCACGTCAGGAAACGAACGAGAGGAGCTCGAGCGTTCCACGCGTTCCCGCCCCCCTCACGCGCGCACGCATCCATCACTCTTGACATTTTGTCACTGTGTTCTACAGTACAGTATATAAGCTGAAGCTACAGTAAGTTGTTCAAAAATGTTCATTTTGTCTTCTTAATGATTAAATTGGACAATTTTCTTCTAGAAAGACAAGGTGTTTGGAGAAAAAACTTCTTCTTTACCTTGACATGTTTCGACTGCAACCTGCAGTCTTCCTCCACCTGAACACGTTGTCTTTCTAGAAGAAAATTGTCCAATTTCTACAGTATGTTGGTTCTGATCTACTTCCTAAAGGAAATAAGCCTTTCATTTATTTGTTATTGTTTAGTTCAACTTGATGAGTCACAACACAATGTGATGTATTCATTTCTGTGTAACTACACGACTACACGACAAGTGCTTTGAGTTGTTGTTACTCAATAAAAGAGTTAATTAATTCAGTAGCTGACTTTTTTTTATACTGCAATCACTTTGTAGTGTATTTTCGTTTACTGTTGTGAAATGGAAAATCAATAATCACTAATCGAGAATCGTTAATAATCGAAAATCGGCTGTAATCGAATCGGGACTTCAATAATCGTAATCGAATCGAATCGGGAAATCAGACAGATTAACCACCCCTAGTAACCAATCATGTGAACACGTTGGCGGACTTAAGCATATCATTTAAAAGCAAACTAGCAGTGGAGACTGAAGAGAAGCCAGGTTATCCTGGTATGTTTTTATATTGAGCTGAAAAATCAGACACATTTAGCAATATAGCGGGTGAATTATGTTTATGATGTACATGATGTTATGATGAACTATATGCCTTTCGCCACTGACATTCTGGGTTGTTCAAAGTGTTTCTGAGGATACTGATTATTAGAAGGCAGCTGTCTGACTCGTTTACTACAGTAAAGTTGAGTTTCTGAGCTGGTGTGAGTGAGTGGAGGCAGGGTTCATTTGCATCCGCGTGCGCTAAATGAAGCAAGGGTGTAGAGTTGCAGTCATTTTGGTGATCAAAGATGAGTTTTAAGGGACACAATTATTGACTAAAACTGTATTTTATCCTGAAGTGTGAGCGCAGAATCTCCTTTAATTGTGTCCACAGTTAATAATGCATTCCAGTTCGCCTGTATCATCCACTGGATCAGCCTGGTCATCCTGTCTGTCTTCTTCACTGAGGTGAGTGTAAATGTTTGTATGTGAAAAGACATTTCTCATTAAACATTTCTCCTTCAATTCTTCCGAGACTAAATTGTCTGAGCTATACTATACAAATTAGTTTTATGTATAACATACACTGCCCGGCCAAAAAAGATCACTGTTTGGATTTAAACAGGCAAATGCTTAAGAGTTAATGATTGGATCATTATTGGAGTGATTGTTTCTAGCGTGTTATATGTTTGGCAACAGTTCTTCTAACACTAAATGATGGAGTGTGTCGCTTTTCATTTCTTAAACAACCATGTAGGAAGACACATCACAGTCAAATTCCAGGATGACAATGTCAAGATTCATCAGGCTCAAACTGTGAATGATTAGGAGGGAGCATGAAGAATCATTTCACCTCTGAGTCCAGAGCTTAAATTCATTGAAAGTCTTTGGGATGTGCTGGAGGAGACTTTACACAGTGCTGAACTCTTGCATTGACAATACAAGATCTTCACCAAAAATTGATGGAAACATCACCACAACATTTATTTCCATCAAGAGATGCATACATTTTTGGTGTATAAAGAAATATAATGGAATTTTTTCAGAAATTTCTGAGACTTAAATGAAAGGTAAACAAGCACTAAAAGAGCAACATCTCAGCAATAAAAGCTTTCCATGGATGTGAGTGTTTAGGGTCAGAGGCCACTAAAACAACTAAGATGCTGACTCTGAGACAATCGTGATTTACAGAGAGCCACGAGGCCTACTAGAAAGAGCCTCTTTCACAATATCGATATATTAAGTTGTTCTAAATTAATGGTGCCACGACGGGACGTATTGGATAGAAGTATTTGATGCTGTAGGGGCGTCTTAATTGAACCCAAGAAAAAGCAGTTTCACATAGTGCTGTTACTGTACTTTAAATGTGTGTGTGTGTGTGTCCTGACACGTGCTGACTTCTATTGATTGCCATTTCTTCGGATCCAGTTGCATTTGTCTCTGGCTCTTTTAAAGCAGACTTGCATTTATTTCCTTCCACTTGCGTTTTACTCATCGATAAAGGCCAAGAGACAGGAAAGCCTTAAACTTTCAGCTTCGCTCACATGTTTCCTCCTGAGGGAGAGAGAGTGAAGTAGGGGATGGAAAAGGCTAAAAAGACTACCGTGTGCCACCTGAGTCAGCAGTCACTAAAACAGTCTCCTTCGAGTGTTTCGATGAGATCTCGGCAGCTTGCGAGTTTATGAATACATATTGCAGGTCACTGATAAATTATGAGCTGCGTTCTGAGACGAGATGAAAGGGAAAAAAATGATTCAGGTTGGAAATGGGTTTTGCGGAGGCGCCAGGGTTATTTCACCACCAAATGGAGGTGAATTCTGTTGCCGCCACATCTCGATATCCACTTAAATTTTGAATTACCCAACGTACACATTTTCCCTGCAAGCTCATTATTTACGTTTGCTGTTCGTGGGTCGCTGGAAAAGGAATGTTTGGCGGGTTTTTCTTTTTTTTTTCTTTTTCCAAGGCCTCTCTCTCGGCTTTCACCAAAAATGGCCTGTTGTTCTTCAGTGGATGATTTCCCAGAATGCAATGTGTTGAACCATCAGAAATCTGTTCACTGATTTTCATTAATCTGTTTCTTTTCTGTTTCTTTCCATCTGTGGCGCTTTTCCACTTACATGTGTCTCTCTCTTCCTCTCCCAGACTATCTTTAGGATTGTGGTGCTCGGGATATGGGATTATATAGAGAACAAAGTTGAGGTAAGCTCCCCAGGGTCCCATTAGTACAGGGGGGACACAGAGGGAAGAGGCGAGCCCTTGAAACTTAATGAAGAATGAGTCTCTCTCTGGCGCAGTGACGTGCTCTCAATGTCACATTGTTACCTGAGTAGAAGAGGATCCATTGATCCAGCTGCACTGTGATTGGCTATTCAGTTCTATTGACACTGGCTATTATTTACTGGTTATTTGTAAGGTGCATACACTCAGACATGGATACCAAAAACTGTGTTTTGTAATATAGAAAAATATATAAAATACAAAAACACTTTTTATATTTATACATGTGTATATATACAGGCATAACATTATGACAGGTGAAGTGAATAACACTGATGATCTCTTCATCACGGCACCTGTTAGTGGGTGGGATATATTAGGCAGCAAGTGAACATTTTGTCCTCAAAGTTGATGTGTTAGAAGCAGGAAAAATGGGCAAGCATAAGGATTTGAGCAAGTTTGACAAGGACCAAATTGTGATGGCTAGACGACTGGGTCAGAGCATCTCCAAAACTGCAGCTCTTGTGGGATGTTCCCGGTCTGCAGTGGTCAGTTTCTATCAAAAGTGGTCCAAGGAAGGAGCAGTGGTGAACCGACGACAGGGTCATGGGCGGCCAAGGCTCATTGATGCACGTGGAGAGCGAAGGCTGGTGGTCCAATCAAACAGACGAGCTACTGTAGCTCAAATTGCTCAAGAAGTGAATGCTGGTTCTGATAGAAAGATGTCAGAATACACAGTGCATCACAGTTTTTTTGCGTATGGGGCTGCATAGCCGCAGACCAGTCAGGGTGCCCATGCTGACCCCTGTCCACCACCGAAAGCGCCAAACAGTGGAAGAAGGTGGCCTGGTCTGATGAATCACGTTTTCTTTTACATCACGTGGATGGCCGGGTGTGTGTGCGTGTCACTTACCTGGGGAACACATGGTACCAGGATGCACTATGGGAAGAAGGCAAGTTGGTGGAGGCAGTGTGATGCTTTGGGCATTGTTCTGCTGGAAAACCTTGGGTCCTGCCATCCATGTGGATGTTACTTTGACACGTACCACCTACCTAAGCATTGTTGCAGACCATGTACACCTTTTCATGGAAACGGTATTCCCTGGTGGCTGTGGCTCTTTCACAGGATAATGTGCCTGACACAAAGCAAAAATGGTTCAGGAATGGTTTGAGGAGCACAACAACGAGTTTGAGGTGTTGACTTGGCCTCCAAATTCCCCAGATCTCAATCCAATCAAGCATCTGTGGGATGTGCTGAACAAATAAGTCCGATCCATGGAGCACACCTTCAGGGGTCTAGTGGAATCCATGCCTCAATGGGTCAGGGCTGTTTTGGCAGCAAAAGGGAGACCAACACAATATTAAGTCATAATGCTATGCCTGATCGGTGTGTGTGTGTGTGTGTGTGTGTATATATTTATACACAAATACGCAAATAATAATATGATAATAGTATGATCGTTTTTGTGTGTTTTGGTTTTTTGTCAGGTATTTGACGGTGCTGTGATTGTACTCTCTCTGGCCCCAATGGTGGCCTCCACGGTGGCTAACGGCCCCAGCAGCCCCTGGGACGCCATCAGCCTCATCATCACCCTCCGCATCTGGAGAGTCAAGAGGATAATTGACGGTAAGCTGCTTTATGACAACACACCATTCACATGTTTCTTGACACTATGAAGTATTAAAAATAAACAAATAAATACATTTGTTTTTACTTTACCGAATTTAAATACATTTGACCCTTTTAAACACTGAAAGAAACCCTTAAAGAAAGCGCTATTAGAAAGCATTAGCCAATTCAGCTGATTATTTTTTCTAGCTGTAGTCCTGTACGGCCCAATGAGTCTGAGTTATGATAGACGCCTCACACACGCTGCTACTGCCAGTGTTGGTCTAATTAAAATTCAGATTGATTCAGAGTCTTTTGTTGTTGCTGAGAGGAGCATGATGTCCACAATGTCTCAGCACAGGTTCTGTTTATGCAAGTGTATTCATGATCGATGGCTGGGGCAGGTCACACTCATTCTCACTAAACATCACTAAGCTGTTGAGTGCAGTGCCATCTCCAACACACATCTCTACCAGCGCTGAGATCCAGTCACATCTCATAGATGCTGCTCTGACTGAGTTAGGTTTTCATATAAAAGTCATGATAATTGAAAGTAGTGAAATTACTTAAACTGATATAAAAATGAAAGGTACATTTTAAATCTAATTTGACGTCAACGCAGACCATACGAGGGCAAACTTGCTTTGATATTTTTTTCTAAATTCCATTTTACATCTAAAATGCTTTGTGCCCATGTATCTTGAGTATTCTGCATGTCCGTTTGCCCATATATTTTCCATCTTCTTCGTGGATGGTTATGTGCAAGCTATGAGAATTGCGTAGTTTCATATGTGTGTGTTCATGCACCTCAAGATGAGAGAGTGAGTGCACTGTTGGCAAAAAAAAGAAGAAAAAAGCAAAGACGGCTGTCGTTACACTTTACACAGTGGTCATTACAAATACAGTTATGCAATCTGAACACTGAGAAATTAAAGCTTGATATTTGACACAGACACGCTGACCGATTAACATTCATGAGCTCAAGGCTCACGGCGAGTCTGATCCCGTTTTACGCCACCCTGTGGTTGTACCATGATATGTTCACAGCAGGACATAAAAACACCATGTGCTGAACTTTTGAAAAGACACCAGTGCGCAGTTTGATTTACTGAGGTTTAGTTTCTGAAATGTAATTAATATTTTTATTTTACTCACCCTCGTGTGGTTCCAAACATGTAAGACTTTTGTTCATCTTCAAAATGCAAATGAAGATATTTTTAATGAAATTGAGAGATTTCTCCCTCAATTGACAGTCCACGCAACTTCCACTTTGTCACCTCAAAAAGTTCATAAAGATATGGTAAAACTAATCCATACGAATCGAGTGGTTTAGTCCAAATTTTCTGAAGAGCTGCGTAACACGAGAATGAACCTTAGTGGTTCTCGCAGAAGCTCAAACGTGCTGTGTAACATGTCGAGCAAAAATGCTTGAGCTTCCGTTTACCACAACTGATAAATGTTTACTTAATTAATGACAAGTTTTTCATTTTTGGGTGAACTAACCTTTACCTTAAAAGGTGCATATTAGTATCTTAGAGTAGCCAAATGTACCTTAAGGGTACCTATGATCCTTTTAGGGGTAAAAAAAAAAAAAAAAAAGGGTAGGGTAATGCTCCAGTGACAAGCTGTTGTAGATGTAATTTTTGCAAAAAAATTCTGAGAGTGTAGGTTGTCCCACCCTTGTGCTAGTAAACATATAATCAGACGAGAGAGATGTTATTTTGATTAAAGGACACGTGAATTTAAAAAAAATAATAATGATGTGTATGGATAAATATTTTATAATAAATAATGCAATATTAGAATTAAGTATTCAATATTCGAAATACAAGAATTGTTGATGTCATGGTGACTTTAGAATAATATATAAAAATCCTGAGACATATGAAGAATATTGAGGGACTGAGTAACACATTGCCATGCAGCAAAGCATGCTGGGAGTTCTTTCGGCAGATGGTACCAGTGGGAGAAGAGTTTAATTGATATGAGAAGCGAGTGGATGGTAAGAGGGGTCATGTGGATATGGCTTTATTAAGAGCCAGCAGCACCTGATAGAAAGCCTTTGGCCCTCTCAGCACAATTCCATCCAAGCCAAAGAAGTCGATGTCAGATGAACGCTAATGTCAATTCATGAAATATCAGGCAAAAGTTGTCTCTTAGCTGATTTAACATTTGGCTGCATTGTATGTTTCCAGAAAACAATTAGCTGCCCATTATGTGTTAAACCTGTTAACATTTGATCACACTGCAAAAAACACTTTTCTTGTTTAGTAATTTGTCTTGTTTCCAGTCTAAATATTAAAACATTCTTAAATAAAGATGCATTTACTAGATAAATAAAATGACATAAGATATTTTTAGTTTTTCTGGAAAATCAAATCAAAATGAAGTACGTTTTTACTTAAAGCAAGCTAAATGATCTGCCAATGGGGTAAGAAAAAGAATCTTGTTTCTGATTTGAATTCTTGTTTCTGTCCCAAACTCAAATTCTTTTTCTTACCCCAGTGATTTTTTCAACATTACACTTACAATAATGTATTGTGGTACAGTGATGATATCAGATTGTAATACCATGGTACTTGCCATACTTAAATTTACCATGGTAAATATCATGGTACTCTGAGGTACTTCCCAGGAATGCAAAGTTTTGATCATTTTTATTATGGTACTTTAAAATTATTCACGCAATATCGTGGAACTATACTATCTATACTACCATACATTTGTGGTCTTAAAGATTACAAAAAAAGAAAAGAAAAGAAAAAGCTAAAAGAAATGAATACTTGTATGCGTTAAATTGATCAAACGTGGCAGTAAAGACATTTTAATGTTTCAAGTAAATGCTGTTCTTTTCAACGTTCTATTCATCAAAGAATCCTTAAAAAATGCATCATAGTTTCCACAAAAATATTTAGCTGTTTTCAACATGGAAAATATTCAGAAATGTTTCTTGAGCATCAAATCATATCAGAATGATTTCTGAAGGATCATGTGACACTAAAGACTGGAGTAATTATGCTGAAAATTCACTTTGATCACAGGAACAAATTACATCTTAAAATGATGTAATCTTCAAATAGAAAAGTTTACTGTTTACAATATTACTGTTTTACTGTATTTTTGATCAAATAAATGCAGCCTTAGAGAGACTTTCAATAACATAAATAAAATCGTACCGACCCCAGACCTTTGAATGATAGTGTATGGATGTACATAAGCCATGAATATCATGGTTCTGTTTTGTTTGTGTTTGCTTAGAAAGGAGTTGTGCTTTTCTTTGGTAGGTCCCCTGAAATGCTCATTACTTTGCTCTTTTCTCTTCTGTAGCGTACGTGCTGCAGGTGAAGGTGGAGATGGAGCTGGAGATACAGCAGTACGAGAAGACCAAAGCTGTGAGAGAGGAACAGCTGGAGAGACTCACACAGATCTGTCAGGAACAGGCCGTGAGTGATGATCAACTAATACTTCCTGTTCTGCCCTGCACTCCTCTCTGACCAAAATAACAGAAAAAGCATGTATATTAGGCCAGTGACACTTACTTTGGCAGTAGCAGTAAGGATGCAGGTAGATTTTTAAATATCCCTACCATTGTTAAAGCCAGACTGTTAACTGATGCACAGGTACTCGTATACATATGACCTGTGTTCCTGTATTAAAGGTTTTTCTTGCCAGTACTGCAAACACTTTCACTAGTTCTTTAGGTCTTTGTTATCTTAGGCCCTGGTATTAGGATGCGTTTTGGTCGATCACAAGTGGACGACTCTAAATACAGGTGTAAATGGGTCATTTTGAGCCTTTCAACTTTCAACCACTTCCAGAGGTATTCCAAAACACATTTGCCCAGATTGCTTTTGAAGAGTAAACTCGTGTGGACGAATGCGTTCAAACAGCCACAAAATAATGCCTACTCTCCGCCTACTGACCTAATGCACCAGCCAGACGGGATTTAAACTTTGTTGGCTGGAGACCATTCCTGATTTCTAACACACACTCACTGCGTTCGGCGTGATCAGAGCAGAAACAAAAGCGGCTGTTCTCAATGTTTTTTAGGGCGTTTTCACACCTGAAAGTCCGCACCAAGGTCCGAACCGAAGTTCATGTTTTGATACATTCGGTAATTACATTAGGTTAATTTTGGTTTGGTTTCACATTGCTATTATGCGAGCGAACTAAAGAACTTTACATGACATTCTTGCGTCCTGTCGTCATCTATGTGGGCGGCATCTTGACATTGATTGGTTTGTAAACGGTTGTGCGTCTGATGTCAGCGTGTTGTAAATTTGGCGGGTATGAATGAATGAACAGACGCATATCGTTGTCACTAGTGAACAGTTCGCATTGCTTGACTATTTCTTTTCATTTAGAATTGTTTCGTTTAAAAGTAGACATTTAAAGTGTTCAAGAGCAAGTGATCGCTCAGGGATTGTTGTCTGCTACAGCCTATTTGCTTCTTAATTATTAATTCCAGGCAATTGGCTGATGAAACATTGATTAAAATGAAGATACAATTTATACAAAATGAAAATTTTCACTTTAAAGAAACACTTTCTACAAAACAAAACTTAATGAAGTGGTCAAAATCATTTCTGACCTTCTGTCTTCTGACATATTGCGCATCTTTACACTTTTCACAATCAATATAGCCTAGATTAAATTTAAAAATAACATTATAATATTTAAACATAAACAGGAACTTCCTGTAAATGGTCTGAAAGTCCGAACCATACAGAAAATGCTTTCACACTAGAAACAAACCGAACCTTTGTTCAGTTTCATCTGGACCGAGACTACCTCTTTTCGTCTGACCAAATTTCGTCTGTTTGGTCCGGAGAGTGGTCCTGGGGAGGTTTCACAACTGTAATTTGGTTCGGCCCAAACTGAAAAGACGAATGAAAAGGGCTCTTAGTCTCTCCGGGCGTGTTCATATGTAAATTGCGTGAGCTCATTTAGACAGAAAGATCTGAAAAGGCCCATACATTTACCCGGCCATAGACCCGCCCCTCGAAGAAATCGGGACAGATTTTACTTGTCTAATAAAATCTTTTAAAAGATTTGACTTGTCTTTTACTTGTCTTATAGTTGTCCATGTAGTGGCTAAATGGACACTACCTGTTCGGCTGATGACGTTTAATGTCCTCATTTAAACTCATCTACTCACTATTCTGCTTTCAAAGCCTTGTGTTCATCATCGTGCTCTTGCAAACTATTACAACTAAAAATTTCAGGGGATGGTGACGTTGAAGTCATGTGACCGTAGTGTAGTTGTTTATAGCCTACGTTTAGCGTCTGCTGCTTGTATTTAGGCTTCAAAATTCTTAAAGGTTGTGTTAATTTGTGAAGATGATCTTGATTAACAAAAATTGCAAGTTTCATAAGCTTTTGTTAGTCACAGACCCTATTTTCTGCGATAATCCAAAAGCCAGTCCTATTGGGTTTTTGTCGAGAGATCCAGTGTTATGCGAACTCCGGGTTGGCCTACAAATATACGTCATTACTGCAGCACTCTATTTATCCCCTCTCTAAACATTTTTTCCCATTTTGCTTTAGTCATCATTGTGTGTTTCACCAGCAGAGGGCAGCACTTTGACACACAATCACATTTCACTTCAATTTCATCCGCTCAGTAAAACAGCACCTGTAATTAAAATAGATGCATTTTTGATGGATTAGATTGTATCAGTTATAGACATTATATTGCAATTGAGCCATTTAAGGGTCACTTTAAAAAGTTTTTTTTTTTTTGTTGGCTGTTTAGAATTGCATGCCACTGATGCATGTGAATTGTGTCTCAACAGCACAATGTGTCCTGAATATCTCATATTTTTAACCGTACTAAGCTCATGCTTTATTTCTGATCGGGTCTCGTCGGATGATGCAAGCTCCCGTTTCAAGCAGCAATCCAACCCAGTCTATTACATAAAGCAGTCACGTGACCCGTCCAACCTGTCCTGGGTCCACCAGACAGATAAAACAGACAGGGATCAATGCACACCACTGAATACACAATTTTCCCTCGATGTGTTTGTTATTTCTGCTTGGGGATGAAGGCAGATAAGTCTGTGATAGTGGTGTCTTGGGATCTGATCTGAGGCCTGTCGATATCAGCGCAGTGGCCCTGAGAACAGTAGAGGTCATTGATTCACATTGATTCAACAAATAATGCATATTGGTTATGGTGTAGCAAGGAGATCCCGTTTCAGTGCATTTATGATATGATTTGTAATACTGCCAGTAATAAATATATTTGATAAACAATAATTTTGATCAATTATAATTAGAATAATGGCTATAATAATACTAATACATTTTATTTAAAGGTGCCTTCCAAGGCATGGAAAGTTAGATCAATAATATACAAAGCAATACAAAACACATACTACAAACATACAATTATTTCAAAGTATAGTAAAAAAAACTGTAAAAACCAAGGAAAATCAATCAGCCATTTACAGTAAAAGCTATTCTAAGCAAATAAGGTGTACATTCATTCACTCTTCTCTCTAAATATCAGGAATGATCATTGGAAAACCTATAATTGCCTATGCTATAGTTATCATTTATAATTAAAGCGATATAATCTTTGAACTTCTCAATGTATAGGTTTTTCCAATGGTCATTCCTGATATTTAGAGAGAAAGGTGGCAGATAAATTGTATTCAAATTAAATGAATCTGGAGTTCATAAAGGTAAACATGAAAACAACATAAAAAAAAATATATAAATGAAATATTTTAGAATCTACACAATTTGTAGATCACTAATCAAATATGACTAAATATTTAGTCATAATACAATTTTTTTATATTAATAAAATTGGTCAGAGGACTTTCCTTTCTCATTTTCTGTCATTAAGATCTGAGAAGACGAGGCTTCGATGAATTGAATTGTCGTCAGGTCATGGAGACGCTGTGTGTTTGGATGCGAAAGCAAAACTGCTTTGTTTGGCCTTCCACAAGCAGATGAAATTAGGTTAAGATTTATTTATAAAGCTGTTCTTGAGCAGTACAAAGTTTGCTTGTGCACAGCGCATTTTACAGAGGACCTGGGAGAGTACAACACCGCTATATACAAAGACTACTTACCACTGTAAAATGTTCCTGACATGGTAAAACCAACGACATTATTATTATTACCTGTGTTTACAAAAAGCTTTAAAAGCCTTGAAAGCTGAAGCTCACGATTACGGTAAGCGCTGTTACATTTCCGACACATGCTTGAGGTGTTTGGCCAATCACAATTCAAAGTTTAAAGCAAAGGGAGATATTTGCTTTTAAAGAAATCAATTTATAAGGACTACAGCAAACGGCCGCTAGGGACTACTACACATTCCTCCAGGGTTGCTGACATCACCAGCCCCAATATTTACATAAACCCCTCCTCCGAGAATATGAAATAAGGGGGGACGAGGCCATTTTGTATCGCCGCAGGGAAGCGTTGTTGTGGTATAGTTAGTAGGCTGGAGTGTTGTTGCCAATGCCGACGAAACGCTGTTATTTTCATCCGGGTTGCAGGTCCACTTTGTTCTGCCTTCCTAGGGATGGGGGTGCGTTGCAGTGCGTTTAACATACAACATGTTATTTGCATGTGTGTATGAGACAGAGGGGAACAGGTCGCATTTGCAGCAGATATATGCTGCCCATCATAAATCAAAGCACGAGACGGACAGGGGTCGGAGGAGAAGACCGGAAAATGTGACATAATGGACAATATTCGTCTGTATTTGCAATACACGAGCCGCGGTTCAGCTGCGTGAGACAAACGCTGCCAGTGTGAGACGGGCGCGTGCGGCTCCCGCTGCACATTTCACGGAAGAAAGCTTCCACTATCTTCGCGAGTTCAATGAAGGATTCTTACAACAGCTTGTCATGAAAGATGGATTTAAAAACAGATGCTGTTTACGGGCCACAACCTGTAAGTGTGATTTATTTTTCGTCGATGTGTTTTCCTGTAATAGTTCGTATTGTTAATTGTACGTTGTAGCAAGGAAGTAAACAGATGACAACGCTCATTTGGCTCTGCAAACGAGTTTGTTAAATGCTCATTCATACTTAACGTTATCCGACAAACACCTAACGTTACAAACTTTTTTAAATCTCAACAGCGAACTTGGCATTAGTGTAAATTATTCTTTTATGTATTGTTTATCTACAGGCATGCTAAACATAGTTCTGTGTTTGATTTGGCTACTAGTAAAGCCAATGTTTAGTGTTCGTTCTTGCGACAGATATTTGGCAAATCGTTCTAAAAATACAAAAGTAACAGTGCCATTCAGTAGTGATCACTATAGATCCGCAGTCTTTACTCTTGAGGACTGAACAGGTTCTGCTCGATCATCTTCACTAAAATTGTCTGGGTCTGATTCGGACTCATTGGTATGGTTTTATTGATGCCATTGTACTACCCAAAGCACAGGCTAGTAGCCTGAGGCTACCGGTAAAGGTAAGGGGCGTGACGTTTCCGACAAACGTGCACTAGGCGGTTAGTGAATCACAACACACTGGGCCAGCTAACCAATCTGAGCCCATTGCGTATTTTTTGAGGGACTGGCTTCATACAACCCGGAAACCATCCACCACCGTTTTTACAAGGTGGGACAGAGCAGTGTAGAATAAAGGTAAAATAAATGAAAAATAATGCAATTTTTAAAGCATGAACACGTTACAGTGCACTCCACAAACACAATCAAGCCTTCGAAAGAATGTGTTTTACCACCCCTTTAAAATAGCATCATATGACCCCTATAAAAAAAAAAAGTTATGCATTGACAAAGCTGTCTACAAATTTTAAAGTTAAAGCAATTGCACAAATGCAATTAACAGCAATACAACGGATACAGATTAAAGTCTGCATGAAATCGAAGTTGCGATAGTCTTTTCTTTCCTATTGTGACGCATCTTGAGTGAAACGGCTTCTGGAACAAGTACAAATGTAGGGCAGGACTTGATTTTGTTCATTGGGAATTGATTGGATGGTTGTGGTTTGCTATTGGTGGATCTCATTTGAGTGACAGGTTGGAAGTTATTTTGATAAAAGATTATGATAGGACATCAATTTATACGGATAAATCATTTATAATAAAAACTATAATAAGAATTGTCAATTTGGATTTCATGGTGACTTTAATCTGCCTGTCCATTATATCAGTCTATCTGTGTTCTTCTCTTTGGCAGTTTGAGATCAGGCAGTTGAGGGCTCACCTGGCGCAGCAGGATTTGGATCTGGCCGCTGAGCGAGAAGCCGCCATGCAGATCCACCACGTATGGGGAAAACAGAGCAGCAGCTTCCAGGAAATAGATGGCCTGGGGCCCGCCAGATCTGACGAGTGCCGCGCCAATACCAGAGAACCCAGACCTGCTCCAGGTACCAGCCCTGTCCTATCTGTCTTCCTGCTCTCACAACGGAAATGTAGTTTTATACATGTGCCACTAAAATGTCTCTGGGAACTTTCAGTACAGTACTGTATCAGTGACATAACTTCTGATTCTTCTGTAGATATATCCAGGTGTCCATTTCATACAAATAATGCAAAATGTAGTTTCTGGGCCAGTAATAAATATTTATAACCGATCATTTTTCTCAATTCACTCGCCATTGTTTTGCATGTAACAGAAATCGAATGAGAATATTTTAGTTAATGGCTTAAGTTTAGTGATTCTCCTCTGTGCATTAAATTAGCCCGGCCTCTAAACACAGACAACAACATCCATTCAGTATTTACTGTGACAGTACAAGCAGGACAGATCATATGATATCCCATTATAACAGACTGCTATAATGTTCCCCACATTATGTCAGGTCACATTGGGATCTGTTTGGCAGGAGTACAGCTGTTACACACACACACACAAACACAGGCTGCTCTGTGCATTGGGCCTTGTTCCTCCTGAAAGAGTATTCAACTATGGCGCAAACATCTGTTCCTTTAACCTGAAAAACCCCTCAATGGTCTTCGTGCAAGCCACACTTCATCCCCCAGAGGACTGTGGGAAATGTGGGCACCAGGAGCCAGCCCGTGGGTTTTTCCTCTAAACGGCACATGGAGAGAAATGCTGTCAAAGCAGAGGCCGACCCCTGGAGACAGAAGAGCGGAGGAGAGGAGACAGAGTGACGGTTGCCTGAGGGCTCGTATCTTAGCGGCAATATTTTACATTTGGCGCCTCAAAGACACATATAAGACGCGTTTAAGCACCGAAGACAAAGACGCAAAAAAATATAGGAGCTGCTGAGTGATCTCATTTTTTAAAGAGCTGCTTTTTGAAGTTGTGGCCGCTACCTGTCAGAGTTCAGCGAGAGCGTGGGCTCTTTTATCTCCGCTGTGGTTCACATGAGAATTTACTGCGACCACAAAGAGATACAGCGTGACATGATCGTGTTGAATCATCGCTCTCAATGTCTGCTTAGTTTCAGGAACCGGATTCCTGAAATACTGGATGGAGACACCAAAAATAAATAAAATGAGTTAAAAATGATTAAAATTTGACAGCGTATAAATTCACAGATGCAGCCTGAAACACTGTTTCGTTTCAAACATAAATGTAACATTTTAAAACGAGAAAAAAACGCCAATGAGGTTAGAAAAATAAACTTGACCGAAAATATTTTCTATGAAAACATGCCTTCACATTTTTCTTCCCGCTTGAATGTATCTCCTCATCCTTCCCTCGGGTCATTTTGACCTGAAACTGTAGTTCATGTTCATCAAAAACTTTAGGGCTTTTGTCGCACTTGAACCATGGATACACAAAAAAAAAGACTGGATTTCAGTATGTAGATGTAATTTAAAAAAAGTTAAAAATCCGTAAATGACCCCCTTAGGAATGAATGGAATGCGAGAAATGCTTCAGTACATATAGAAAAAAAAACTAAAAACGGCTCAAAATTTAAAGTAAAAATGCTAAAACTTTAGCAAAAATGATTTGATAATACATGTGCATCTGAATGCATTCTGAAGAGATAAACTCCAGAACTGACTGTAGGACCCAGTGGAACAGCTCATTTGCTCCATGTAGAGCTATAAGTCCATCTAGTGGCGAGAGTCATGAAATATCATGTTTTATATATATATATATATATATATATAGGGGTGCACCGATCCGATATTAGGATCGGATATCGGCCGTGATACTGACAAAATAGCTGGATCGGAAAAATGAACAGATCCACAAGCCGACCCAGGTGGGGGTTTTTTTCATCGCAGCAGAACCTACGTCATTCGTCAGCTTCACGTGTGTCGCATGCTAGAAGCAACATGGAGCGAGCCAGAGAGTCGGCTGTGTGGAGGAGATATTTTTCACACTTGCCACGCCAACTAATTCGTCAGCTGTTTGCAATGTCTGCAAAGTAACTTAAATGTTTCGAGGGGAGGTCGTATTACTGCAAAGTCAGGGTTTTTCCTGCATTGAACATTTTTTGACGCGCCAAAGCCTAATTTGATGAGTTATTGTGATTTACGAGTGATGTAGAATAGATGCTGCGCTTGTGACTGAGTGACAGAGAGAACGATCAGAGAGCTCCTCCCCCGCGCACACTCTCTGGCTCTTCAAAATAATCAGTGTTAGATGTTAACTCTCTCATATTTCACATATCAATCCAAATCAAAAGGTCGGAAGACCGAAACCATGTTGCACGTGACACATTCGGACAATTTTGTCCTTGAATTACCGCTGGGTGTGAATTGCGCTCAAAAAACATTGACTCTTCTCTGACCAGCTGACATAAAGCATACTTTCAATAAACGGGAGACAAATTATATTCAGTTATGAAGTGTTTTCTGTGTGTTGACATCTTTCACGATGTTCTAACAGACGGGATTCGCGCACAACGCGTCTGCTAATGTCCGATTCGTGACCTAATGACTCCTTTGAACCGAATCATTTAAACGACTGGTTAGAACAACTGATCTGTCCAACACTGAACTCATGAATCAGTTTATTAATTTACTCAGAACACATCTGAAATGAGAACACAAGTGTGCTTACCCAATTTAGCAAGAGTGGGTAGTAAGAATTATTTTTAATTATCAACAGTATTTCAGCTTATTTCTGTTGACAGTGTGTAGTAAAATAAATAGGCCTAGCCTACAATCATTTAGACTGGAGTGAGGTGAAACCAGAACAAAGTTGTTATTAGCTAGCTGATCATTTTTATTAAATTGCAAATGGCAGAAAATTTGACTATTTGTTAATTTGTAATGCTACTTTTTTAATATTGATATGATTATATACCAAAACAAATTTCTGTAGTGTAAAAAATGTTTGGTAACTGTCAGATTACTATTGTATGTTTGTTTGACCAATTCACTGTTTTTTGTTTCCGCTGCTACATTTTATTTATTTAAAGAAGTTTGATTAGTTATGTTTAGTTGGTAAAGTCTGGTGCCTTTAGTCTCTTCAAGGAAGGTATAAGGTGGAAGATATACAGTTTATTATTAATTCAACAATAGTATCCGATCGGTATCGGGTATCGACAGATACACAAAGCCCAGGCATCGGTATCGGGACTGAAAAAGTCAGATCGGTGCACCCATAATATATATATATATACAATTGACCCTAAGCAATACTATGGTATCTTGGCAAAAGCAATGATTACAATTGTACATTTTAGAAATTTTCTTTTTTGAAGGATATGGCTTCATATTAACTCTTTCTTTTCCTCCCTGGAAGTAGTAAAAATGTGTGTGTGTGTGTGTGTGTGTGTGTGTGTGTGTGTGTGTGTGTGTGTGTGTGTGTGTGTGTGTGTGTGTGTGTGTGTGTGTGTGTGTGTGTGTGTGTGTGTGTGTGTGTGTGTGTGTGTGTGTGTGGTCGTCTTCATCCTCATGTGTTATTTATCCGGCTGTGATTGTCTTCCTGGGTGTTTTAGTCAGCTCCCCATCTCCTCCCGAGCCTCCGTTTGATGAATATTTCAAACAGTAAAAATGAATTTAAAAAGGTTCTGTGAGTTGGGTCTCGTCTCCAGAGATGTGCAGATGGCACTTAGAGCGCGGTCGACTACTCGCTCTGCCAGGCAGATCGTAAGACCTTCTACCCAGCCGATGACCTCCGCTGCATCTACATCCACAACCACATCAGACAGAAGCTTTTTGGGTCAGGAGGCCGAGCAGTAAATAAGGGTGGCCAACATCAGAGCGTTAATGCATTGCTTACACTGTAGCACTTCACTATATAGTTTAAGCCCCATTATAAAGCTGCGAAAGAGAAAAATTATCTGAAAACATTTACAAGATTTCTTTGGATTCTATTTGTCTAAGGGAAATAAGGTTACTAAGTTTGTTTGGTTTGGGCTCATCAGATCACATGATGTTGTGATGATTTTCATTTGTTTTGTTTCAGAGAGTGTTGTTCAGGATGATATGAATAACTACATCAGTCAGTATTACAGTGAGCCAAGTAGCGGTAAGACACTAAAGTTATTTATTGTTTTTTCGATTATGCTATGTTGTATCATATACATTTGATTTTTCTTCTAGGTTTGATTTCTGCATATCATTTTTGCATGTCAATTGCACCGATTTCACCAAGTGCAACATCAACATCTTTGTTGCTCCTGGAACAACATTCCAATCAACCAATCAGATTTGAAGGACAAATTTACAGTTTTGTCAAGTTTAGGTTTACAACCAGGGTTATGTGCTTCTACATCAGTGCTATTCACCTATCATTTCCCTCTGATTTTAGGGAAGTTATGGGTAGGTTTAGGGGTAGGAATATGAGGGGCGTTTTCTTTCAGAAAATTTTCATAGTTCTTAATGGTGGAAGTACCCATTTTTTGTGTGTTCGCACCGCAGGAACTGGGAACGATTTTAGTTTGAGAAACGCCTTTTGGGGAAACTAAAAGCGCTTTTCCAGTGCATGGTACGGCTCACTTTTGGGGGGTTTTCCACTGTGTACAAGCCAGACCAACATCAAGATGTTGGGTCTCGGAACTCACCATTGACAGGGCTCAATCCGAGGGGCGGGACAAACGGTTGTCTTTCAAATTCCCTCTGCATGCAATTGGATAGCGCTTCAACCAACCAGAGCAACGTGAAGTGGAGCTAGTTGATGGATTAAACTTTCTCCATATCCAGTCGGCAAAACTCTGAACACATCTTCCTTTCTTAAGAATAACTTCAGTGCCGTTCTTTGTTCTTTTCTCAAAGAAAAGCTTAACTCCAAGACTTCCAGAGTCGCGGCCAAAGCCGATTCGAAAGACCGCTGTTCGTCAGCTTCTTTGTTTACGAGTAGCGCGTAGAACCTCCGCAACTCTGCCGTGACGTGCTGTCATTATGTTAAGCCCGCCCACCGACTCTACACACGCTGTGATTGGCCTGACCAGAGTTTGGGTTTTCCAGCTCTCAGGTCTACCGAGAGTTGCTAGACTACACTTGCGGCAGATTAGATTTGATGCTGCTAAGGTGTGTCTAGATTTCTAGGCTAACTGTGTTCAGTACCTGGTACTTTTTTTAGTGCCATCTTGAGGTTCCAAGTGAGCCGTAAACACGGCATATCACTGATTGGTCAGAGAGTATCGTCACCTCCAGCGGTGTCAGATTTGTGACACGAGACACCAACCCCACTAGATTTAAATAATCAGCAACAGCCACCGCAGTATCATTTATTTGCACGCTTTAAACGACCATCGCACGCAACTTGGAAAAAATAAATGGCTGTATCGTGGTCAGTAGACGAGGTGGCACTGCAACTATAATGATCATTTTATAATCCCACCCACTTTGAAGCGGCACTAAACTACTGTGGAAAAGCAATCCAAGCCCAAATAAAGCAAGCCGAGTCATGTTGAGCCGAGTCGTACCATGCAGTGGAAAAGCATCATAATTTAGCTCCTACCGCAGAGTAGGGTCTAACCTAGTAACAAGTACCAGTGATGTAAGTGTACGCTGATTGGCCAAACGCACGTGAAACACCATCACACGCCAAACGCTAATACTTTTAATATATTGTCTAATTTCTTTGTATAACAGTTCTATCTAATAACGTATTAGACAGGACTGTTAAACAGATCGTAAACTAAAGACGGAGAACGGGAACATTGTGTGCTCAGGCTCTGGAGTTCTCAGCGCCGCCAAAATAAAATCACAACAAGAAGTCACAAGTCAAGTCAACTTTATTTATATAACGCTTTTTACAATGCCGATTGTTTCAAAGCAGCTTCACAGTGTTAAACTGGAAAATAATGCAACAGAGTTTTATTCGGCCGTACAGCCGCTCCGTCCGGAGAAAACGGTGATGTCATCTAGCTCATTTCAATTATCATACAGTAACAATGTGGGCATTAGATCAGTAATTAGATCAGTAATTTAGTTTATATGGTTAATTTAGTTTAATAATTAGATTTATTTGGATATTTTGTTGAAAAATTTAGTGTCCCCCAACTGAGCAAGCCAAGCCAAAGGCGACAGTGGCAAGGAAACCAAAACCCCATCAGGTGACATAATCGAGAAAAAAAATAAACCTTGGGAGAAACCAGGCTCAGTCGGTGTGCCAGTTCTCCTCTGGCCAATTAACAAACTGCATGATTATTATTCTGGCAACTTTACAGGTCAGAGGTCATAATAGATCGAAATATTTGAAAGATCGGAGGCAACACCCCGGAGACAGGTTTATTGAGGATGACGTTGTGATTAAAAAATTATTAAATTGCAATATTCAAAAGATCTGAGTCATCACACCAGAGACGGGTTTATTGAGGATGACATATCGATTTAACAATTATTAAATAGGAATATTCGAACGATCGGGACGGAGTGTGGCTTGCGTCACTTCAGAGTTCCTACTGGTGGTGTGAATGCAACAAGGAAAATGTTCCTAGGGGAACTTTTAGTTCTCGAGGAACCACCCAGGTAACTAAGCTCCTAGAACTACCTGGTATGAAAGCCCCTGGTTGGGACTACATTTTTGGACAGGAATGTTGTTTCAGGATCAACAAAATATGTTGATACGCCTCTAACTCTGCAAAATCAGGACGTGCATTCAGGGTTTCTTGCATGAATTGGATGAGATGGTTACTCCACATGTATTGGAGAGTTATTTTGAATTTAAGTTGAAAGAATGTGCAAAAATGTGATTATTTATTGATACTTATTTATTGGCACTCATTCACTAAGTTATGCAATCTGTTGTACATACAGACATCGGAGTGCCTGACCCTGGTGCACGTGTCATAACCACAGCAGCCATCGATGTCCACCTTCCCACCAACCCCAACCAGTTGCCGCCTTCCCTCGTCAGTGCCGACGGCCCGGGAAGTGGCCAAGGGCGCACAGGCAGCTCTGTAAGTGAGGCATCCAGCACGACCATGTCCCGGTCAAGCTGCAGCTTCACAGCCCGGCAGCACAGCATCAGCAGCCACACGTTGGGCTCCACAACTGACTGCAGCTCTACCGTACGGGAGGCTTCCACCTCCGACTACAGTGGCCAGCGCTGCTGCCCTCCTCCATACTGCAGCCCTTTGACCCTCGGGACGCAACCGGGCGTCCACGACCCCAGCGCGGTGGTCAAAGAGCTGCTCTCTTCTTTGTCCGAGGACTCCTGCCTAGCACAGAAAGGCAGGGTGGACCCGGTCAACCTTAAATTGCCCAGTCCGGCAGGGTCGGTGAAGGCCAGTCCGGAACTGGAGCACAGGGTGAACATATACAACAAGAGAAACCAGGAAAGTCTGGGCGTATTCCAGACCAAGCCACTAATTCACCTGCAGGGGACCGAGCCATCTCTGGAGGAGAAGTACAGGCTTATGGAGCCGGCAGATACTCCACTGAGCCATATACCAGACACATAGAGCATGACATGTGGGACAGTAACCACCAACACCAGCTGAAGCAGCCTCTCTCTTGGCCTCTCTCTCTATATCACTTACTCATTGGCTGTGTCCGAAAACTAAAAAATGGTGACTTCACTGGCAGTATCTAAGGTAGGAAGGCGTCAGGGCATATCCAATTCCAATGTTTGTGGAATATCTGGTCTACTGAAAGAATGTTACTAGTCAAGTAATGTAAATGGAGTTTCATTCCTATAGTTTTCAAGCATTTGGTTGGTTCATTTGTGTTTGATAAGGTTTGGAGCTAAACCGTGCATGAAGGTAATGCTCCAGGAGCATGATTGGACACCCCTGCTTCTATTCACCAGATCCATGTGGATTGCCTCGTCACAAATGGTGAAACATGTCCCGTCCTGTGCTGGAATGCACTACATGACAGGATTTACTAAAGGCACGCAGTGAATAGTACTGAAAAGGTGTGGGCAAGGTTATATTTGCGTATATATTCCCTTTTAGACGCAAAATTTATGGGAGGCGAGTATTTAAATGAATCGCGCAAGGTGATCGCTCGTCAATTCACTGATATTTGCACCATTCCCAGACAGCAACATAGTGACGCGTGGAATCCACATGGATCTGGGCCGACACCATGTTGTTGTCTGGGTTATTTACCGCCCAAAAAAGCATGTCTTAAAGCAGACGCTAATTTGCGCTGCTCTTGGTAGTCATCGCCAGTAGATCACGCGCAGAACTTTCCACTCCCATCTACGCATATTTTTGGAATTGCGCTCTTAGTGGGATTGGACAACCTATCAAGCATCATTCCCAAACCTTTTCCTGGAGGCACACCAACAGTTTTGGAACTCTTCCTTATCAAGCACACCTGATTCAACTCATTAATAGTGACTCCGATAAGGGAGCCATTCAAAAGTTGAACAGAGTTGTGGAACACTGTAAAACACCAAACGCCTTGACTAGCGGTTGAACTACTTGACTAGTTGGTACACCCCTACTACTGAAATGCCTCCATTTGGTCAATACATTGGACATATCTTTCCCCATTTATATCCTCCAACCCTGTGCATGCCTTTTAGTTAGTTGAAAGAAAAGTGTCTGATGGAGCAGTTGAACCTATGAGTATCTGCAGAGAAATAGGCATTGTAGTCATAAAATATTTGCTTGGTTATCTCCAAAGCTCACTTAAATTCATTTTAGATTGACAGGTGTGAGGTTATGCGGTTTTTGAAGCCTGTCTGAGACCTTAGGGCAAGGTTCCTCAAATCTGACCCTCCTGCAACTCTAATCAAAAGCCACTTTTCCACCGTCCGGCTGAACGGTTCTAAGAACGTTAAGGAATGGTTCCACTTGAGCTAGGTTCGGCATGGCACGATTACAAATCGTTCTTGGGTCTTGGAATTCTTAGCACGGTTAGCCAACCGTGCTGGTAGAATGCGTGTTGTGGCGTCACCACTCAGGATTGGTCACTTGTCTGTTGGATTTGAGGAACCCGGAGGAATTAGGGTGTACCTAAAACACTTGCTTTTTGTTTCGGACGCAGCCAATCTGTCTTTCTCTCTGTGTTGAACAGCACACTATGATACTCACTCCCAGGTTTCATGTCACAGAAAGGGGCACAGGAAGTGACATGAGGATAGTGCCCTCTGCTACCCGCCTCATGCAATGTTCCTCCTTACAGATGCACATTTCTCTCTCTTTCTCTTTCTCTCTCTCTCCAACTCTGCAAGAGCACTTGAAGTGTGCCACTCCTGCCAAAATTGCACAACCTTCCAAGGAGTCAGGGAGAGGTACTTCGGGAGCCATCATTGGAAGATTCTTCAGGAATTTCAGTGTGTCTGTTGGGCGAGTGGTGTATGAAACCAGCAAAGACACACTCTTTTAGATGGTAGACCAATATCGGAGTGTGGCTGGAAGACTTGTGTTCTCATTCAGGGTGGCATGGGAGGGAGTTTTTAATTTGTTTATTTGTACGAAATGTAACTGACACACAATGTACAGTCCTTTTCCCCCCAATGCTGCAGGGTTAACATTTGATTCGTGTTCAAATGTGTCAAGCTGTGTGATTCAGCCAAATTTCTTACCTTTGCCTTTCTTACATTACTGATGCTGATGTTTGTATTCAAATTCTATGCGAGAAAAAAAAAAAGTGCTAAACTCAAGTATTTTTAAAACAGAGCAAACGATAGGTGAACATTTCAGGTATACAGTATTAGAAGATTTTTATGAGAAATTATGGTTAGAATGTTGTCATAACCCCAAACCTTAACCCCCCATCCCAATAGCATGAGCCATTGAAAAGATCTATCTGCTTTCTGACTGAGGCAAATGAATCCTGTGTTATCGACAAGGGATTTTATAAACTGATAATGGGAGACATTGTCAAGCAATTAAAAGTTGGTCAATTCAAACATCCAGCTTCATTTCTTTAATTGTCAGGTTTCACATGGGGATGTTCTGTTCCGTCAAATCCAGAATACTGGTCATTCGTGAACGAGTAACAGAAAACAAAAGGACGAGTACAGGCAGAAGTAGATTTATTGGGTTGTTTTAGTGAACATCCAAGGCCACATAGCTACCTTGTTAAAATACAACAAACAGCAAATGACTTCCACAAATAGGTTATGACCATCACAAGACTATCCCGCAGTTGTGAAGGGCTAATCGGTGTAGAGCAGGAGTGTCCAAGAATGGCTGGTTCGGGTTGTATGACGTTGATTTCAGGAGCAGAATTTGACAACCCTGGATTAGTCTTCAACAACAATAAGGTTAAAAACCGAGTTGCAAAACAGAACACTTTCAAGCTCGTGTCACTGAATTCTTTTATTAAAAGAAGTGGTTTGATGTCTACATTAGATGTTGGAAGTACATGGAGGTGTTCTGGAGTAAAATCACGCTCAAGAGATCGTGGAGCGTCAGCTCGGAGCTTTGTAAGGCAGGTTCCCAGTAAAGTTCTCCAGGTGAGTACCATCTTTCTGAGGAGTCTCACTTTTTCAGGGCTTCAGTCAACTCGGGTACCACCTAGAAAAAAATACAAAGAGTAAACCAACCATCACTGCAGCTAAATACACTTGCCCGGACAAATTTTGGATTTAAATATGCTTTTAAATTGGATGATTATTGCAGTGATGATGTTTCTAGTGTGTTATATGTTTGGCAACAGTTCTTCTAACCCTCATTGATGGAGTGTGTCCCTTTTCATTTCTTAAACAACCATGTAGGAAGACACATCACAGTCACATTCCAGGATGACAATGTCAAGATTCATCAGGCTCAAACTGTGAATGGTTAGGAGGGAGCATGAAGAATCATTTCACCTCTGAGTCCAGAGCTTTTGGGATGTGCTGGAGGAGACTTTACACAGTGCTGGACTCTTGCATTGACAATACAAGATCTTCACCAAAAATTGATGGAAGCATCACCACATTTATTTCCATGCAACAATTTTTGGTGAAGATCTTGTATTGATGATGCAAGAGTCCAGCACTGTGTAAAGTCTCCTCCAGCACATCCCAAAGACTTGCAATGAATCCTTCAATTCTATGTCTTCCTACATGGAAATTTACAGAAATGAAAAGCTACACACTCCATTATTTAAGGTTAGAATAACTGTTACATATAACAAGTTAGAAACATCATAATCAACCAATCATAGACTCTTAAGCATTTGCCTATTTAATACAAAAAGCAACTTTCTTTTTTGGCTGGGCAGTTTAGGATTTAGGGTTGTACGATATTGAAGAAAAATGCGATATCCTTGTTAAATAATGTGATATTCGATATGATACTGCTTTAAGTGTGTAAAATCTATTAAAAATGATATACCATTTATGTGTTTCACATTCTTTCTGGGAAAAAGCATCGCTACAACTTCTGAAAGTGACCAGCAGTGTTTTAGCAAAAATTGATGTCACAAATCTGACAATATATCAATGTAAACAAACAAAATATGTAATGCCAATATTAAAATACCAAAAACTCTTTGCTTGACTTGGTAACATATAGTTGTATCAACCTAAAACTTAACATCAAGAACATCCAGGTAAACAAACACACCTGAACTAGGGGTAAACGATTATTTTTGTTATTTTAAATTATCTTTGTTATTAGAAATAAGAACTAAAAATGGTAGTCTTCACATTAATTAAATATACACTGATACATAAAGCTACAAAAAGTTATTCAGCCACTGATGCACGGATCCTATTGACACACATTCGGTTTCTTTCCCCAACTGATATTGTTCACTTAAAGCATAACTGACTGTGTTTACATGAATACTCATCAAGACAGCCATTTTGACATAACTGTGTGTGTGTTTGACAGTTCGAGTGTGTAACAAGACACGAAACAGAACTGAAGGGATCACATGCTTTCAAAGAAAAACGTTTCGGTGTGTGTCAGACAGCACGAGACTGCAAGGAGTTGTTTTTCTAAAGATATTACGTTTAATAACTCTTTTTAACATCAAGCAAGTCACATAAGTAACAGTCGTGAGCCCAGTCTATTCTCTGCTATATGCGTCAACCTAAAACGTACACTTGTCACAATGTTGAAGTAGCCTTTTAAAATCATTCAGATATTGCGTGCCGTTGCGATATGTACATTTGCCACATTTAGATCATTTTGTTATATTGTGCGGCCCTAGTATGATTTGACTTCAAACTGACCCAACTTTTTAGTGTTCTCTAGCGTTTAAGCTCCCTTGGCAAGGTGGTTGCCATTTGAGAGTAACCTGAACTTTTCCTATATGTCGGGGTTCTCATCCAAAACCGAAATGCTCCTGTATTCCAGAGCGTCCTGAAAAACTATATCATCACCCCAATATGTCCCCGGCTCACTTTTCAATCTAAGGAAGGAGGAGAAAGCCCATACATTTTAATCAGTTATCTGAGGAGTGACCATGTGTAAAGTGATCTGAGAGCTCGCCAGCGCTGCCCATCGGCAATCACTTTTACACAGTTTACCTGCACACCTGTGTCTAGCACGCACCGCCTGAATAAAAGATGAACGACAGGGCAAACACAGGGAAATAAACGATGATACGTTACACGAAGTAAACACCAACAACAGATGGGCGTGTGTGTGTGTGGCAGGCCTCTGGCACCGGGAGTGCATGTGCCACCTTGAACTATAGCGCGCAGCCGGGCGTGTAAAGCTCCGGTGAGAGGAGACTGAAAATAAAGGTGAAAAACTACACCCACACACTTGTGCTGACTATCAATTACTTTTCTGCTCTGAAAGGAGAAGAAGTTGCGTATAAAGCTTCTGGTCGGAGCCACGGGTCGCCACTGATTAATTCAGCGACTCAATAATTCAGAAGTTGCACACTTTCCATTAGGTGGAATAATGCGCCCTGCAAAATTTAAAAGGGAAATATGGGGCAGTCTTTCTGTTTTTGGTTGTAGACTGGGTTGGCTCAAGAAATGAATACCAGGTCATTTGAAATTTACAGCGCTATGAATAATAAACACGGACGGTACTGCTGATTGTCCGAGGCACTGGAATAAAATGTCTCTGATGACCTGATAAGGATCTTTTGTGCTAATGAGATTCGTGTTTTAGAGGAAGAAGATTGTATCTTTCTTGTTGCGTATACTTTATCCTTAGTTGGAGTGTCAAATAGCAAAAGGCTTCTCTTCTCTGTCCTGAGGAGGTTTCACCATTTTTTTATTTTACCACGGCATCACATCGGCGTAAAAGTGAACTTTGCTCTAGTTTATTTTCATGCTGTTTTACCGTTATGATGATAAAGACTGTCAACCTAAGCCTATATACATTCAGTAAAAATATAAAATACTATTGGATTCAAATGTGTTTCCCACATGACTTGCTAATCTCTAGGCCACGACTCCAACTGGGAATCTTACCTTGAACAGATCTGCCACTAGGCCATAGTCAGCCACCTGAAAAATAGGGGCTTCTGGGTCCTTGTTGATGGCAACGATGGTCTGTAAAACAAATAAGTCAATTATTGAGCTATATTATGGGCTATATTAAAAAAAGAAAAAGAAAAAAAGAGACTGTTGGGTTAAGCACTGATAGCCATTTCCCTATAAAAACACTAATGCAATATTACTGTAAATATCTCATTAACGTGAGGAGGATGCTCCTGTATGGACGCTCTGGCAGATTGTAAAGCAGTGCTATGAGAAAGTGTATTCCAAACATGCAGAATAGAAAATGCAGATGAATTATGGATGCAGGTAAAAAGCTACTCCAGATCGCTTTTAAAACACTCCATCCCAATACATCGTCACACTTAAGAGGGAGTTAACTTGGCACATTCCGGAAACTCTTGGAGACCTCTTCACATGGGTGGGGTTTCTCCGATTGAGGAGATTACCACAGAAAATGATATCTTCATACTGTACTACAGTGTGTGTATTTTGACTGTACCTTGCTATCTTTCATTCCAGCGAGATGTTGGATAGCGCCAGAGATGCCAACTGCAATGTACAGCTCCTGTAGAGGAACCAAGAAAAGTATTAAAATTATATTTTTATATTGTACAAATCAGCAGTTCCTTGCTCTTCTGAAATAACGTCACGTTTATGACGCTGATCCCCGAACACATTGATGTGCTTGCATTTAATTGCCTGTTCAGTGTTCACTTGCATAAATCTTAAAGTGCCCCTATGATGCTCTCTTAAAGGTTCCTAATTTTGTTTTGGACAATACAACAGGTTTACATGCACCAAAGGTCAAAAACACTTTCATTTTCTCATAATATACACCAAATTTTTCAGTGATTCTCAAACGACTAGACCAGGGGTGTCCAATCCTGCTCACTGTCCTGCAGAGTTCAGCTCCAACCCCAATGAAACACCTGAAGCCAGCTAATCATGGTCTTATTAGGCATACTAGAAGCTTCCAGACAGGTGTTGAGGCAAGTTGGAGCTAAACTCTACAGGACAGTGGCCCTCCAGAACCGACTTTGGACACCCCTGGACGAGACGGATGAATCGGTATCTCCAAATCGCTCCTTTCCGAGAGCCTACTCTGCTTTGATTGGTCAGATGACCCAGTCTGTTGTGAGTGGTCTAACACTTACAGCGCTTGTCAGAAGCTAAACATCCATCACCATAACTGAACTTCAGCTCCATCCTGATCCTAAAAGCTCTATACTGTAAAGACAGTAACGATGACGTCGATTTACCATATCAATACGAGTCCGATGATGAAACATCTGAAGAACTAGTTATTCAACTCGAACATCCATCGCAAGGACGACTTGAGCAGGAAGCTTCTCAGTGATATGCTACCCAAGCGGGTACATATACTGTAATTCATCGACTGGCCGCTAGGGACAGACTCCAGAAGGGAGCAGAATCTCATTGAGCTCCATGTTAAAATGAATAAAACATGTTTACAGCCTGGTACAAATTGTGGTTTTGGGCTACACGGCTAATTTCGCCCTTCATGACATATGTGAGGGGGGTGAATTTTTTTATAACTCATTCGTTTACATTAGATAAAGCTTTAAAGTTCTGCATAATTAAGGGCGTGGCCACTTCGAGCTACAGGTAGCCATTTATCTGCTGTCTGTTAGTCATCACGTCGTGAATAAGGGTCTTATCTAGTGAAACGATGAGTTTCTGTGTGAAACCGAGCAGTATTTATGCTATTATTTTACCTCTTATCAGACGAACGTGATCATCTCTGAGCTCCGCCATAACTTCCGCTAAGTGAGGTCAAAATACCAGCGTGATCATAGATGTATACGTAGATGCCTCATTAGCGCCTGCACGCACCAGTACAATGAGGCATCTACGATTGATATATCTATGACCACGCTCATATTTGACCTCACTTAGCGGAAGTTATGGCGGAGCTCAGAGATTATCACGTTCGTCTGATAAGAGGTAAAATAATAGCATAAATACTGCTCGGTTTCTCACATAAACTGATCGTTTCGCTAGATAAGACCCTTATTCATCGTCTGGTATCATTTAAAGCCCTTTGAAGCTGCACTGAAACTGTCATTTGGACCTTGAACCATTTGGAGCCCATTGAAGTCCATTATATGGAGAAATATCCTGGAATGTTTTCATCAAAAACCTTAATTTCTTTTCAACTGAAGAAAGAAAGACATGGACATCTTGGATGACATGGGGGTGAGTAAATTATCAGCAAAAGTTTATTTAAAAGTGAACTAATCCTTTAACATTAGTATTTTACAAATGTCTTTTCTAGTGATGTAGAACCATCACGCAGTGGGATTCAAATAAGGGCACTCTAAAGGTACAGCAGCACATTTAATAATTAGGGTCAGTGTGTGTGTGTGTGTGTGTGTGTGTGTGTGTGTGTGTATATATATATATATATATACACACACACACACGCACACAAACATGTATGGTTTTAAGCCAGTTATTTATATCTTGTGCTGTAGTGTGTCAGTAGGACACAGTTTACATTTCCAAGCATTCCTTTTGCTATTAATTGTAATAATCCAGTGAGATTTTTGTATGCACAAGATTTATTGCTTTCTAAACATTTAACATTAAGAGATGTACCACAAATCAAATTCATTTTCTCATTTACATAAATTGTAATACTCTCTTTTTATGTGCAAAAGTAGGCATTTATGAATCACTAGCTCATTTGATATGCATTCAAGCCTGATTGATTGACAGCGCTAGCAACAATACGGTGTGCCATGTTTCAATTAGCAGCACTTTTAAATGAACTGCACTGGGTGTAAACAAGGCTGGTTCTTAAAATCACGAACTAGACTCTTGCTTGTGTATTATACAGAATTTCAACTATTTAGCACCATCACATGCGTTACAACAACAAAGGACATTTAAAACTAAAGCAGAGCCGATGAGCATCTCGGCACTGGCTCAAAAGCGCTCCGCTGACCTCCCGTCCCTGAACACAGGCCACAACATCCTCCCAATTACTCAAAAGAGGAGTGCTTGGGGGGGGGGTTTGGGGGAATGAATGTGGCAGGACAGACCCTGCGTCCCTCCCCCTCGCCTCCACCCTTCTCCCGTGGGGGTGCTACATCAGTGGCTCTCAGCTTAATGCACTGCTCCATGAATATTTCAGTGCAGTTTAATGTGGCTGTGGCGCTCTCCCGGGGGCCACCACTTCAATTTGTGAACAAGCGGCCGGCAGAAACTCTAAAAGCCAGAAGGAGAGGAAAGAGGGCAGGGCTGGTGTTTCAGATGGGCTGAAGTGATGGAGAAACACAAATCTCTCAATGTCCATAAGATGGGCTTGTAGTAGCTGGTGGATAAAAGTCTTTGAGTAACTGGACAATTGGTACAAAACATCGAAATGCCAATAACTTTTGATGAAAGTTGATCCTTTCATTGAAACGTAATTTCTCCACCTCTAAAACATTTTATCTGCTGATGTAACATAGGCTGCGCCAAAAATATCGGCCTAATGTCTCATGTTTCAAATCAAATCAAGTCCGGCCCAACATATATTTTTTGCTGAAGCTTTCAATCCACATGAAAAAGAAAAATTTGTGAAGTCAACACTTTCCTCAAACGGGGCGTAAAAGAGGGCCCGAATGTCTCTGCGACTTAACATGAGGTTTTTATTGATTTATCAACAAATGGTCTGTGAAATATGTTTTTTAACCTTTAGGAAATTAATAAAAACGAAATATTACAAGAGCAAACTAAATATTATACTTATTTGAAACTTTGATCAATAAAAATCTCACATAAAAACATTTTCTTGTGACTTTTTATTTACTATTTATTTTAAATGGGCATTCCAAATCTTGCAACCCTGTTTTTTTTTCCTTTCTCTTTTTTTCTAGCATCAGAATAAAATATGAAAAATGGGTGACACAGGGGGGAACGCCATGCGAATAAAAGGGTGGTAAGTAACA
Source organism: Romanogobio albipinnatus (assembly GCA_023566225.1). Lineage (NCBI taxonomy): Eukaryota > Metazoa > Chordata > Actinopteri > Cypriniformes > Gobionidae > Romanogobio > Romanogobio albipinnatus. The sequence continues at coordinate 15,382,246 of CM042262.1, read as the reverse complement.
GGGCTGAAAATGTATCCGAAATTAAGCTGTCATTCAGTAGGGACTAGCTACCTTGGGACCAAATGTTGGTGTGTAGTTATTGATAAACTTATATATACACAACTAATTGAATACAAATATTCCTTTGATCATTTTTTCTTACAAAATCTTGAATAACAGGGTTGAATACTTATATATAACTATAATAGACTATAGTGAAAGCAGCTCCGTGTTATTTAAATAGTTGCAGCGTCATGGTGCACATCGTTTTTCACACAAAAAAGCAAGAAAATCCTCTAAAACATGGATATCCAGTCATCAAAACATCCCCCTGAGGGCTAAAAGATTACGATTAACCACAAAAGACATACTAAATCGACCTAAAACAACCCTCATCCATCTTGACTCGTGTTCACTAGACTCTTCACTGGTAGAACTCATTCGGGACTTGTTCAGGGTGAATACTAATGCACAACGGTTGGGCTACGCTTGACAAGCTTGTCAAAACATTTGCAGAATTGGGTTTGGGGCTGGGATTTGCCTGGTTTGAGCTCAGGGCGGACCTGTGCGGTGCACGGCTCCACTAATGGCTCTGGTAAATCATTTAGAAGCCAGAATGTGCCATTAACTACATCACAACGCCTCAAAGCCCTGCTGATGTGTGGATAATGACAGCTGGGACGTCCCACTCGGAGAGGATAATGGAAAATTAACCTTTTTAAAGGGCAACGCGGATCCATCTTTCAGGATCCAAACATAAACAACAATTAGATGTTGTTGTATTCAAAGTCAAGATGGTTTATCAGTTTGAAAACCTGGTGGGTTTATTAACTAGTGTTGAACTTTTGAGAAAAATTTTCTATCTGTAGACTGTTTCCAGTGGTGGTACTTACAGGAGCCACAATCTTTCCAGTCTGTCCAACCTGCATGTCGTTTGGTACATAACCGGCATCAACTGCGGCTCTGGAGGCACCAACTATGATAAAACAGTGGTGGTTTCATTTGAAATAGCTTGATTAAAAATAAAGAATGTAGGTTAAAATCAATGATTAGGACAGAACAAACACCGTACCGGCTGCGTTCAGCTTGTCTGCAAGGTCGTAGAGCAGTTTGAAGTTGTCGCCGCTCTTCAAGCCCCTCCCTGTTGTGACAGAAAGACAGCAGATGGGCATGAAATATGAAATTACTGACAAGGTTATGAGTCCAGAAGGATCGATACAGTCTCAGTTTACTATTGATTTTCTGAGCAAAAAAAAAGCCTAGAGAATTTTCTAGGGAATACCCAACATTATGACACAATGAACGTAAACACAAAGATGATGTAGTCCCTGTGGGAAGAGGTTTTAGTTTATTGTAATTTATTGATGTTATTTTCTTTGATATAGCAATAAAGTATACGAGTTTGTGCATTAATGCTTTTATAAAACTTTGTTTATAATAAAAAATACAATAAAAAAGGAACATGTTTTCATTCAAATGTAAAAGCATATGGTATCATTTTTAGAATTTTAACATTTATTTTACAATGTATTTTGTCGCATTTAGTGTCATATCAGCATTAGAGCTACATTTCTTAAATAATAATAATAATAATAAAATGTACAATGAGATTTCTTAAAACAATATAATAATTAGATAAAATCTTTAAATTTAATATTTGATTAAATTCAATTTTTATACAGTAAAAAACAAAAACAAATGAATGTAAACACACAGATGATGTAGTCCCTGTGGGAAGAGGTTTCAGTTTATCGTAATTTATTGAGGTTATTTTTCTTTGCTTTAGCAATAAAGTATGAGAGTTTGTGCCTTATTGCTTTTATAAAACTACTTGTTCATAATAAAATATTAGAATTCAAATACAATAAAAAAGGAACTTGTTTTCATTAAAATGTGAAAGATTTTAGATTTTATACATTTATTTCATAAATATGTTATTATATTTTTTTAAATATTTTTTGTCACATTAGCATTAAAGATACATTTTTTATTAATTAATGAATTAATAAAAATGAATTAATAATAATAAAAAATTACAATTAAATGTTCTCTTTTAATTTAATATTTGATTATATTACATTTCTATACAATGTTCAAACATACAATGAACGTAAACACAAAGATGATGTATTCCCTGTGGGAAGTGGTTTTAGTTTATTCTAATTTATTGATGTTATTTTTTTCTATGATTAAGCAATATAGTACAATATATTTTTGCCTTTTGCTTTTATAAAACAGTTTGTTTATAATAAATACAATATAAATACAATAAAAATGAATAATAGAATATAATAGAATATAGATTGAAACTTGTTATTACATTATGAGAAAATAAATGTAAAGAAATACACAATTTTCCTATTTAGGAAATCTTTATAAAAACATGTATTAAAATGTTGAATAAAACCATTACCTGGTAACATTAAAAGCAGGACAGTTCAGCAACATACGTTAAATATTCAGAGGTGACTTACAAGAATTAGATATTAATCAGAAGATATAGTTCTTAACACCCCAAACTGGTTAACAAGTGGTTGCTGAGATATAGGTAGGTGAACAGGAGCAATCATATTAATGTAATGTTATATCATCTATTTTAGCACAGCTGAAGCCGCATTTGAGAACAAACTATACATTTTTCTACCTAGAAATTTAATTTCGTTTTCTATTAGAGTATATTAAAGACAAGTTCTTATAATGTCCAGTGGACAATTGTGGTTCTTGTATAATGTTCTTACCTCCAGACACCACAACTTTAGCACTGGTAAGTTCTGGACGGTCACTCTTGGTTAAAGTTTGTTCCAGCCACTCGGAGACTCCAGCAGGGGCAGACGAAGAGACTGCAAAAGCAACAACATCTCGTGAGGAACCGTCCAAATAAACACGCAGTTTTTCCAAAATACCCCTTTACGATCCCTTTAAAGTCAACGTTTAAACAAACTAGCCCATCAAAACCTTGCAGCGGAGTGGAGGATTATATACAACACTAAATACTATAAACCTTTGTGTGTGGTTTCAAAGTCAGCATGACCTTAAAGCAAAACATGAACAAACAGTGTGTTTAACTTTATCAAAGACTGAGTACCTTCCTCTGAAGAGGCGTTGCCCCCCTCTGTGGCCGCAGGTTCAAAGGAAGTGCCTCTAACGGTGAAGATCTTGACACTTTCATTGCACTTGACTGTGCTGAGGGCATTTCCTGTGGCCAGAAAACGGGGAAAGCGGTGAAATTACATTATATATACATATGTATATGTGCATGTCCACTGTGAGAGACACAATCTAAAAAACAATCCAGAAATCACAATATATGATTTTTTTTTTTTACTATTTATTTGTATGATACAGCTGCAAATAAGTATTTGAACACCTGTCTATCAGCTAGAATTCTGACCCTCAAAGACCTGTTAGTCTGCCTTTAAAATGTCCACCTCCACTCCATTTATTATCCTAAATTAGATGCACCTGTTTGAGGTCGTTAGCTGCATAAAGACACCTGTCTACCCCATACAATCAGTAAGAATCCAACTACTAACATGGCCAAGACCAAAGAGCTGTCCAAAGACACTAGAGACAAAATTGTACACCTCCACAAGGCTGGAAAGGGCTACGGGGAAATTGCCAAGCAGCTTGGTGGAAAAAGGTCCACTTTTGGAGCAATCATTAGAAAATGGAAGAAGCTAAACATGACTGTCAATCTCCCTCGGACTGGGGCTCCATGCAAGATCTCACCTCGTGTGTTCTTAATGATCCTAAGAAAGGTGAGGAATCAGCCCAGAACTACACGGGAGGAGCTGGTCAATAACCTGAAAAGAGCTGGGACCACCGTTTCCAAGGTTACTGTTGGAAATACACTAAGACATCGTGGTTTGAAATCATGCATGGCACGGAAGGTTCCCCTGCTTAAACCAGCACATGTCAAGGCCCGTCTTAAGTTTGCCAATGACCATTTGGATGATCCAGAGGAGTCATGGGAGAAAGTCATGTGGTCAGATGAGACCAAAATAGAACTTTTTGGTCATAATTCCACTAAACGTGTTTGGAGGAAGAAGAATGATGAGTACCATCCCAAGAACACCATCCCTACTGTGAAGCATGTAGCATCATGCTTTGGGGGTGTTTTTCTGCACATGGGACAGGGCGACTGCACTGTATTAATGAGAGGATGACCGGGGCCATGTATTGCGAGATTTTGGGGAACAACCTCCTTCCCTCAGTTAGAGCATTGAAGATGGGTCGAGGCTGGGTCTTCCAACATGACAATGACCCGAAGCACACAGCCAGGATAACCAAGGAGTGGCTCTGTAAGAAGCATATCAAGGTTCTGGTGTGGCCTAGCCAGTCTCCAGACCTAAACCCAATAGAGAATCTTTGGAGGGAGCTCAAACTCTGTGTTTCTCAGCGACAGGCCAGAAACCTGACTGATCTAGAGAAGATCTGTGTGGAGGAGTGGGCCAAAATCCCTCCTGCAGTGTGTGCAAACCTGGTGAAAAACTACAGGAAACGTTTGACCTCTGTAATTGCAAACAAAGGCTACTGTACCAAATATTAACATTGATTTTCTCAGGTGTTCAAATACTTATTTGCAGCTGTATCATACAAATAAATAGTTAAAAAAATCATACATTGTGATTTCTAGATTTTTTTTTTTTAGATGATGTCTCTCACAGTGGACATGCACCTACGATGACAATTTCAGACCCCTCCGTTATTTCTAAGTGGGAGAACTTGCAAAATAGCAGGGTGTTCAAATACTTATTTTCCTCACTGTATGTGTATGTGTATGTGTATGTATGTATGTATGTATGTATGTATGTATGTATGTATGTATGTATGTATGTATGTATGTATGTATGTATGTATGTATGTATGTATGTATATATATATATAGGGCTGTCATGCTTATATGTAGGTGCGTGCATAAATATAAATATATAGATAGATATACACACACACAGCGATCAGGCATAACATTAAGACCACTCACAGATGAAGTGAATATCACTGATTATCTCTTCATCAAAGCACATGTTAGTGGGTGGGATATATTAGGCAGCAAGTGAACATTTTGTCCTCAAAGTTGATGGCGGCCTTGTGGAGTGCTTCCGGCCAAGGCTCATTGATGCACGTGGGGAGTGAAGGCTCAAATTGCTCAAGAAGTGAATGCTGGTTCTGATAGAAAGGTGTCAGAATACACAGTGCATCACAGTTTGTTGCGTATGGGGCTGCATAGCCGCAGACCAGTCAGGGTGCCCATGCTGACCCCTGTCCAAGCGCCAACAGTGGGCACGTGAGCATCAGAACTGGACCACAGAGCAATAGAAGAAGGTGGCTTGGTCTGATGAATCACGTTTTCTTTTACATCACGTGGATGGCCGGGTGCGTATGCGTCACTTACCTGGGGAACACATGGCACCAGGATGCACTATGGGAAGAAGGCAAGCTGGCGGAGGCAGTGTGATGCTTTGGGCAATGTTCTGCTGGGAAACCTTGGGTCCTGCCATCCATGTGGATGTTACTTTGACACGTACCACCTATCTAAGCATTGCTGCAGACCATGTTCACCCTTTCATGGAAACGGTATTCCCTGGTGGCTGTGGCTCTTTCACAGGATAATGCGCCTGACACAAAGCAAAAATGGTTCAGGAATGGTTTGAGGAGCACAACGAGTTTAAGGTGTTGACTTGGCCTCCAAATTGCCCAGATCTCAATCCAATCGAGCATCTGTGGGATGTGCTGAACAAACAAGTCCGATCTATGGAGGCCCCACCTCGCAACTTACAGGACTTAAAGGATCTGCTGCTAACATCTTGGTGCTAGATACCTCAGCACACCTTCAGGGGTCTAGTGGAGTCCATGCCTCGATGGGTCAGGGCTGTTTTGGCAGCAAAAGGGGGACCAACACAATATTCGGAAGGTGTGTGTGTGTGTGTATTATATGTATTATATATATATATATATATATATATATATATAAAATAAAACTAAACAAAAATAAAATAAAATAAAATAGTGGACTCATATTTACCAACAAAAAAATAATAATCTAGCTTTTTTTAATACTAGAAGCAAGATTTTCACTTTATAATAATTTGTATTATAGGACATTATCGTTCATTACTACGCTTTATAACGAAAACAGATCATCGTCAAATCTTCATTCAAATACATTTAGGATAATTCAAGGAAATGTCCCTGGAGAACCTTCATGGATCCCTCAGTTGAAAACCTTAGACATAAATGAGCACCATAAGCGGCAAAAAACCCTTTTCATTCAATTTTTTGCATGAAAAACATTAATATGTGACTTAAAATAAAGTCTCATAAATATCAAGAGCTCTGTGCTTGCCAAAGATAAAGTGGCCGGCGTAATTAAGAAGTATTTATGGCAGCAGATTTTATGGATGAGAAACGGTGAACAGAAAAAGAATACATGCAAAGTGGGACAAAAAGGCTCCAGGGTCCCCCTTAGATTTAAAAAATGAAAATATACGATTTGTTACAAGTGTGTGAGTCATTGTGCGTCTCAGTTCACGCAGCCAACCAATGGCCAGACTCCTAAATCACAAACTCCATGTTAAACAAAGAGAAGGATATGGAACATACTAGGAAGGTTATTTGAAAGCAAACAGGTTTAAAGCAAACAGGTACATCTTAAAGTGCTACTGGTGCATTTGTTTGTGTGTTTACCGGCATAAATGGTCCTCACAAAGGTGTCTGCAGATTTGATCTCAATGATATCTGAAATGGGAGCCACATCCAACTTGGCGGCCACTCTTGGAAGGAGATTCTACAAATAAAGAAATACACCCAGCATTATTAAAGACAATCGGATGTATTTGAAGATCCTGAATAAGTTCGAGCCATTAAAACATGCACATCCTTATCTACAGATGTGGTCAAATTTGATTTGTTTGGAAATAGCATTCTTTCGGCAGGCATTGATCAAAACCCAGTTTCAGCGCATGTCTGAAAACTTTGGCCTTCCTGCATCGCAGACGGAATAAATATCGTTGAGTCTGAAAAAGAGCTCTAAGTTATGTCTAGAGGTGAAAAATATTGCATAGTGGTAATTCAAGTGTTTTATATAGTGACATAATGAAACCAAATCCACCACTTAAGAATCCATCAAATAAAATACGTTTAGCCAGTGAGGAAATTGAGACTAATACATCTCTTTGGTCTGGGGTTAGGCTACATAAGATACTGTTTAATGTATTACAATTCAATTTAAATACCATTAGATCTGCTGCCTGACAGTTTGGCTGTGGAATGACAAATAACCGTGCATATAATAGAGCCGCACTTATTGAGGACGGACTTCTCCCACAATTCCAAAAGTAAGAAGCCTGATAGGGGCTCAGCAGTATGAGAGTTTGTAATCCATTTCCCATTTGTGCTTTTCACTTTGGAAAATAATCAAATAACTTCGGAACGAGAGGAACTACAAAATCCTGCATTAAGTAAAACATAGCTACACTAATAATCACTGATGCAATCACGTGGAAAAATAAAAAAGGATCAAGGCAAAATCTATTTAAGCTGTGCATCAGCACACACACACAAAAAAGTGTTTGTCAGCAAAAAAAACGTACAGAAATGTACATTCTGAAAAATGTTGTACAAGTTTATCATTAAAAAAAAAAGATCAAGGCAAATTTGTACATTATTTTGAGCAGTCTGATAAAAGTTGATCATCAAATAAAAAAACAAAACAAAAGTTTAATTTGTACAATCATAATTTTAGTTTTAATAATTAGCTTTTATTCTTATATTTTTTGTTTTCATGTTAATTTTAGTTAAATTTTTTCTACTTTCATTATGTGCTTTTGTCGTTTCATTAATTGTTGTTTTTTTTATATTGATATTTCTTTTTTTAATTATTTGCATTTTATTTTTTATTTATTTACAGTTAATAATTTTAGTGCTTAGTGAAATAACTGCCAAGGCTACATTTGATTTAGTTGATTTTGTTTCATTTTTTCAACTAATATTGATTTTATTTGATTTTTTATCTCAGCTTCAATAAACAAATGTTTTGATAGCTTTAGTTAACAATAAAAACCCTGTGTAAAATTTGTATTAAGTCTTTCATCAAATAAACAAAACCCATCAAGACAAAAATCAGGCATGTGATCATATATATATATATATATATATATATATTTCAATAATACATACTATTGTACTGTAAAATACAAAAGATAGACTAGAGTACTTAATAATCATGATAATATATTATAATACAATATATGTAATAATAAAAATAGTATTAGCAATGTTAATAATAATAATCATCATCATTTATTTTGGAGGAATACCACAGGGAGAAGTTATCGCTTGACAACAACAGATCTATAAACAATTCTCATGATGAATGTTGCGTTCCCAAATGCAAATATTACGCTGTGAAACTGAAAATGAACACAGTGCTGGGCTTTACTCTGAAACATGCAGCGCGTCAGACTGTATATTTATATCATTACATCCCAACCGTTGCGATTTGATGATTAGCTACACATATTGCATACGACAAGCCATATCACATTCTCACAACCATGCATTGTCAAAATGCACAAAAAAAAAAGTTACTGGGCAACTGGCGAGTCACACAGTTTCAACGCAGATTCTACTCGCATTTGGCGTTTTGAATCCTGGCTAACATGATAAATGTGTCCCGCAGATGGCACCACGAGCTCATGGAAACGTACAGCGCTGTTATTTTGCAGTTTATTTAGTAATTTTAAGGCAATTTCACCATTTCAATCATCATTCAGTAACCAAAAATTATTCTGTGGTTAAGTAAATACTAGTGTGTAATTTACTACTAGGTGTAATTTCTACCTGAATTGAAAAAAAATAAATTCTATATTAGCACTCAATTTAAGCTTGTAGAAATTAAAGCGTAAAAATCAACGTAATAAAATTAAGTAAAACCTACTTAACTTTCTGATACTGGTGTTCCCATCATGCACTGAGGCATGAATAATTAACTAGGTTGAGTTTTCCAGCTGTTTTTACACTGTTTTATCATTGCTTTTGTTGTTAGGTTTAGTAACTTGCCATTTTGTGACATTTGGAGTTCATTTTCTACTCAAAATGACACATTGACACTCAAAAATTATCCAACGAATGTTACCGTTATTGTGTATTGTGTCCCAAGTATTGAGGTCTCTGTGTTCGGGTGGGTACCACATTACTTCTATTATGTAAATATGTTGTCTACACAATATCTACTGTATTGTTTAAAGCATACACTTTAAAAACGTGGTTTTATTCAGTGTTATATGTCTGAGTAAAATGTACTTTTGCAAAATATTGCAAAGTAAACTTCAACTAAGTAGAAATTACTCAACAACCTTTAACTGGCCAAGTTAATGTTACTTTATTTAATAAATTTAATTTTACTTAACTTAGTAGATTTCACTTAATTCCATATGTGAAATTTACTTTTTTAAAATCTGAGAAAAAAGTTTTTTAAGTACTTTTCAGGATGGAAAATACATAAATCCATATAAATACGGAAAAATCAGATCCCTAAAAAAAATAGACATCAAATTTGCACAATCTGATAAATGTGTGTCATCAAATCATAAGAAAACATCAAGGCAAAAATTTAAGTAAATTTTGTTTGTTCTGATAAAGGTTTGTCATCAATTTTTCATGTCAATTTTGTTCAGTCTGATAAGAAAAAGGTTGTCAAAAAAATCAAGGCAAAAATATGCATTCATTTTGATCAATGACATCAAAATAAAAAAGTAATAAGTGTGTAAAAGACATAGGATGGCTCAATGATAAAAACACCCGAATGTCTCCCTTTCAACCCTACCTTTCCGAAAGCAGAAGCTCCCGCACAGATGTGTGTGAAACTGAACTGTTTCTGTGTTGCCAAGATGAGCGGCGTCAGCTCCTCTGTGAAAGACAGAATTTAATTTTTCTTTTAAATCACTCAATGCCTCCTTCCTTCAATCTGTCACGCTTTTATCCAAAGTTACTTGCACTGTCCTTTATTAAAATTCACAAAAAAAATATATATATATTTCTAAATTTATGAACAAAACCGGGAGTTTACCTGGCAATGACCCTTTGTAGGCATCATGTTGAGCGATCAGAATTTTCTTCACCCCTTGAACTTTGGACAACTGCTCTGCAACCTGTCCAAAAACCCATAATCAGAGCCCTGAAATCCGGCTTGCACATAAATCAATGAGCATGAAGAGAGAATACCTTTGCACAGTTCGTTCCAGCAACCAAACAGGAAACATCACTGCCCAGTTTATTAGCAGCGGTGATGGCGTTCAGGGTGATGGGGGTCAGCGTATCATTATTGTGCTCGGCAACAACCAGAGTACTCTGAAACCTCTGAATCAGAGCAGACTGGACAGAGAGAGAAACAATGATATGATACAGTATGATATAAATAACTGCCAGGCTCTTTCACCCAAATAACCAATACAAGGTTACTATTGAATGCAGACTGGGGCAGTGCAACCAAACATTGCTCTGTAGCCCATAGAGGTCATTAGAAATCTGATACATAACAGGAATCTTACTACCTAGGGTCTGGCTTAATATATTAACATATCAAATTCAATGTAGGTCGCATTTTAAATGCACTGTAGGTCAATCAGTTCCCTAAGGACAGTGAGGAGGTTTCATAATGCACTGTTTACATATTGCATAACCTTGACAGATAGTTAGCTAGCTATGTTTATTAACTAACCATATTGATGTTGCCAATACCCTAAACGTGTCATGAACATATTCAAAGCTCAATATTTCTGTATAAAGCTATAAAAACACCAGCAAAACTATGAGAATATGTTAAAGTTACAGTAAACGCTTAGCTTGCTTGTTGTATAACTATGAATAAATAGGTCAGCAAAGTAACCAAACATTTGACATTGCGTTTTAACGGTCACATATCAAAAACAACACGTTAAAACAAGCGTATAGAGAGAACAACAGCAGTTTAGTAACATATTATACCACTCCTACTGAACTATGAGCGAGTTAGCCAGCATGCTAAGCTTTTTATTCAGGTCTGTTTCTCTCTAGAAAGGACGGTGAGAAAGAATAACAACTTGAAAAGAAAGTGCGCACTGATTAAGGTGTCGTTTTGTCGGGTTTTTCTTACCAACTGCCTCAGATGGGTCTTGTTTATTGCTTTGAGCATGATTACAGCAGCACACTCTCAGCAGCTACACTGCCACTGCTTTAGAGACAGGGGATAGAGGTTGAGTTGAGTTCTCGCGAGATCATAAGAGACACGCCCCTCTCACATTTTATAACGGCTCAAATGTGTTTTTAGGTGATATTCTTCAGTATATTTGCGCAGTCTAAAAATATGATATATACATATATATGTCTGATTGGAATAACTAATATAACTGCCTAATAACAAACGCTTTGACAATCTGAGAGCTTTTAGTTCAAGAAGAGTTTACTGTAAATGTGACAGGGTCCACAGAACCAAGGGTTTGTTTTTTTTATGACTTTATTCATAATTTTGTGGCATAATCTTCGAAAACAACTGTACCAACAGTAGAATGCAACATTTTGGTATGAATATGAGCTTTTTACAGTGTTCTTGTAGCGGTATGAGTATTATTAACGTTCTATGAGTATTATTAACGTTATTATTAACATGTTGGCCATGTTGTTCGTTTGTTTGTTTTATTTAGTAATTGTATGTAATTTATTGGTTTGATATGTTTAGATTTGATGCTTCGAGACCCTCTTATATATAAATCATTTTGTAACAGCTCAAATGTGGTTTTCTTGGAGGTGATATTCTTCAGTATATTTGTGCAGTCAAAAATTATTATGTATGATTGGAATAACTAATAAAGCCTACCTGTCTAATAGCAAAGTGGGCGGAGATTGATTAGATATGTAATTAGGGGGCGGGGTTTCAACGCTTTGATAACCTGTGGAGTTTTTAGTTCGAGTTGACTTTAAGTAACAGGGTCCACAGAACCAAGGGTTAGATTTTTTATGACTTTATAATTTTGTGGCATAATCATCGGAAACAACTGTAACAACAACATATTTTCAGTATAAGTAGAATGCAACATTTTTACAGTGTTCTTAGGGTATGAGTTTTATTAACATTCCCTGTTGGTCTTTTTGTTTGTTTGTTTTATTTAGTAATTTTATCTAATTTATTGATTTGATCAATTTGGATTTGATGCTTTGGGTTGAGTTCACGCGCAAAATATCAAGACAAAAGGGGAAAAAGTGATTTATGACTTATTGCATCTATTAAAACGTTCATGGTAGATTGTTCAGTTAAACTAAAAACAAAATAATAAATTTTTATATAATATTAATATAAATATAAATTCATTAGGTAGGCCTATGCACATGTAGCATATTTTATTAGGCTATATTTTATTCTGAGCATTCCCCCCCACCCCCTCCTTCTGATCCATGGAGCCATTGTTTCTTAGGCTAGCCTAAATTAAATGCGTTTGTTTGCGGGGTTAGAGGTCAAAGTCAAAGGTGAGGTTCGACACGCGGTCACTCTGATTCACACCACTTTCGATATAATTCTTGGCTGAATCATTTTCAGACTGTGAAATAAACGAAATTATTCATTTTAAAATGCACGGACTTTAATCCACATTAAACATGCTGGAGAAGTGTTTTTTTCCAGCTATATTTAAGTATAAATATGACAAAAAATGGACAGAATAAATTAGTCTAACACTGGTGCGGTACCTTTTTTAAAAATCTTGTAAAAATCTTGATATCTTAAAAGGTATATATTAGTACCTAAAGTGTGCATACCTAAAAGCAACAAAAGTTGACCTTTTTAAAACGCACCGCCCCAGTGACAGCTTTTGTACCTTTTATTCTGAGAGTGCATGCACACTGTCAAACATGACAATTAACTTATTTGAATTTATTTATTCTCATTAACTTAACTAAATGCCGTGACAAGTTTTGGATTTTGAACTCAAGTTTATACGTTTTCAAAACATTAACTAAAAGTAAAAATAAAAGAAACTTGTGACAATCTTCAAATTGAGTTTAGTTGCCTATACTCACTCTTTAGTTAGGCAGAAGGTCTAACTAAAAGTTTCATTTCTAAGTTTAACCAGCTGGAAAAATCTGTGAATTATTCAGAATAAAACGCATGTGCTGCGAGTCTCTTCTGACATTTCCAATAGAAGCAGATTAAATAGAAAGAATAAATATCCGAAGAATGTTGGCCAATTTTATGACAGTAATATTGAATGGAAACACACGCACAATGAAGCTAAATCGATTGAAACACGTTTCATTCGCAGTCATAGGATCATCCAATCCCTTTTCTAATGCACTGCACTGGAAATTGTGTTTAATTAATTTCATATCTAACTATTTTCTACCTAAATTATGCATTTTGTTAGACTGGCAAAAACGTAAATAATTAGGCTGCTGTAGTAGCCCACCTATAAAATATGAAACCAGGCAGGTCTACATGTGAAGATATGTTGATGTCCAGTAGGGGGCTCACTAGAACACATGGACTTCAATTCACATGCATTTTCCCTATACGGAATTCTGTAATGTATAGCCGATGTTTCTTTGTTTTGAGGAAGTGCTAATTTCGCAGAATATATTAACAATACATTCATATATTTTGAAAACCTTATTCTATTTTTGTTTTGGCTAATGTCGGCTATCAAATGCAGTTTAAATGAGTTGCCTGTAGGCTATACGCGTAATATTTAACGTGCATGCGTTGGCAGCTTCTCATTGAACAGCTGCATATTTAATAATTGCACTCAAATGTAACTTAAAGCATATTCCCTATTTAATGCATTTCCAGCTGTTTGTTCACTGTTGCTCAGCGTTTCACAGTTATGTTTGGAGAAACAGAAGTGCGAGTGTAATCTTCAATTCCTCTGTCTGTACACAATATTCAAAATATTTCCCGTGGTCGGATCTTCTCCGCGCCGGGCTGCTGATATTCGGGGGCGCGTGGTCCAGGTTTGCATGTGACGTCAGGGTCCGGTGACGTCAGAGCCAGTGTCTGTGTGTGTTGCGCTTCCCACAGGCTCTTCGGCCAGAAGTTATTAGTCAGCTCGGGACGAGGCAGTTTCCCATTCCATTTCCTCATCTGTACGCCTTCTGCCTTAACCCTCCTGTATGGTGGATATTCTACCCCATCCTTCTTTCTTGGGTGATATGGGGGATCATTCAAAAAGTAAGTGCTTTTACACAATATGCTCGTCATTGCACAAGAACTTTAAATATCGTTTATGCAAAATTAGCGACGAGAAGGACATTTTTATGTCAAAATATAATTGAGCCTACTATGATCATTATATCATCATACTACTATGTCATCATTTGTTGTCCTACATTTACAAAAGGCATGACTTATCTGCAAAGAGTAGTTTTGGTGCAGCTCAAAACACGAACTAATATAATGAAATAAAACAGGAAAATGAACAACACTTTGTGGCATGTCAAAAGAGGATGTATGAAACCTGAGCTATAATATTGCATATTTACACGACGGCGGTGTTAAATAGCCTATAGTCGGAGGACACTAATCCTTGCTCTCCATATCCAGAGAAGTCTGGAATCGCCATGTGTGTAGGCTGTGGAAGTCAGATCCATGATCAGTACATACTGCGAGTGTCCCCGGACCTGGAGTGGCACGCAGCCTGTCTGAAGTGCGCAGAATGCAGTCAGTACCTGGATGAGACGTGCACTTGCTTCGTCCGGGACGGCAAGACTTATTGCAAGAGAGATTACGTACGGTACGAGTCACCATATTTGTGAGTTCACAGCTTTGGAATTTCGTCGAGGCCCTCTTTTTCACAGATTCTTGACCCAAACTGATAGGGGAAAACTCTGCATGCTGCTATAAGAAAATAGATTCAGAGTGCTTTTAAACAACCTTTGTTGCAGGGGTAAAAGTATAGATAGCCTATATTACAGTAGACTTGGCTATAGTGATATAATAGTAATACGTAAAAATAACTAAGAAATGTAGTGGAAATTGTTATTGTTTTTCAGCGAAATCCATGGCTCGAGTGTTGCAGTCATGCTTGTTTTCTAATACCGATGTTTGTTCAGTTTTGTCTTGAAGTTTGCTTAGTAAAGAAAAAAATAGTTATAATCTGTAAAGCTTGTATTATGGATTTTCTTGATGAAGCATTCATTGTGTCTTGTAATAGGCTACACCTCAGTTATATATATATATATATGCTATATGAAACCATAATACACTTTATAGGTAGCATATTAATTTAAAACAAATGTCAAACACAGCGTTTGAGTGAATGTTTTGTTTACTATGCGGCTATGCGTAACTGTGCTTGCAATTATTAATGAAAGGATAAATGCATGTAATGTGTATTGTACTATTATACCTTTATTATAAATTATATTGGCCTATATATTCATGCGTTAAGAAAAGAGTTACAATTGTACGACCCGTAGCCTATTTTCTTGGCCTAGTAAAATCAAGCTAAGATGAGCTGGACCGTTTTTGGAAACGAAAAGTAAAATAAGCAAATGTTTCTTCTGGAAATTGCAGATTATTCGGGATCAAATGCGCCAAATGTAACATCGGCTTCTGCAGCAGTGATCTGGTGATGAGGGCCCGGGATAACGTGTACCACATGGAGTGTTTCAGGTGCTCGGTGTGCAGCAGACATTTGCTCCCGGGAGATGAGTTCTCTCTGCGGGACGAAGAGCTGCTCTGCCGGGCGGATCACGGGCTGCTAATGGAGCGCGCTTCCGCCGGGAGCCCCATCAGTCCCGGACACATTCACTCCAACAGGCCCCTGCACATCCCAGGTAGTAGTAATAATAGCCTAATAATAATAATATTAAGAAAAAATATTTTTAATAATAACAAAAACAAGATTAGTGTCCAAGTTAAATATAATTTGTATAATTCGTTACAACAATAAAAGAAAGTGTCACAATCATAACATGCCTAATATTATTATTAATAATACTAATTTCGTTATTGTAGTTGTTGTGAAATAATAGCTACTATAACAGGCACTATGAGACTCCTGACTTAGTTTTCTGTTACATCTAATCAGGGGTCAGTTGCATAAACTAAACCATTATGTTAAGACAGTGTCTTTAAGGTGTAGTAAGAGCCACTAGCAGTTAGGCAAATGGCATTCAGTCTTACTTTTCATATCAAATTAGGCCAGTCTATGTTTTTATGTAACTGATTTTAAAAAATTATGAACAGTCTTAAAGAAAAAAATTTATGTCTAATTTATGCAACCAGCCCCAGCTTGTGAAATTGTGTTAACAGACTACCGATAGCTTGTCATCTGTGCACGCCGGCCCATTTGAATATATTTGTTTTCGTGTAAAACCCCTCATGGCATTCTTGTAGCTGGCTGAGATATTCATGACTTAATTAGCATTACCTGAAATTAATATGAAACCGTTTTATTGCAAGTGGCATAATATTTGGAAACGTTTTTCTTAGTTTATTTTTTTTTTTTAAATAATGAAATTGCATTGCGATTTTTAAATAAAGAGTTCTGTTATTTTATTGGCTGTTAGATTGGTAGGTCTTGGTAGGTTTCCCCCCCTTAAATACATTATTAATTAGATAGGCTAAGAATTGTACTTTTAACGTATAATTTCTAACTAAAACGGCATTTTGACTAAAATAAACAGTTTTTTCAAAAGTGTGTTGACTTAACGCTTAAACAGCCTTAAACCATACAAATGTTCTGTTCGATTATGTGTCACTACTTAACCCTGTAAGATGGTGCACTTATTGCATGTTATACTTTTATATCCTATGTCGATCCTTCAACATTTTGCACATACAGCAAAGTTGAGAGCATATTGAAGGCCCTAAGAGGTGTTATGACTGACACGCACTTGGCTACAGACCGATGTGTGTATGCACAATTTAACCTTCAAGTAAGCGTGCTCTTCTGCAGTGTGTCTAAATAATGAAATGACCCCTCAAGCCGAAAAGTGATTTACACGCATTTTGTTCGCAGAACCCGTGCCAGTTCGTCAGCCACCTCACCGGAACCACGTTCATAAGCAGTCTGAGAAGACCACGCGTGTTCGGACAGTATTAAACGAAAAGCAGCTTCACACTCTCCGGACGTGTTATAACGCAAACCCGCGACCGGACGCGCTCATGAAAGAACAGCTCGTGGAAATGACCGGCCTGAGCCCGCGGGTCATACGAGTGTGGTTCCAAAACAAACGCTGCAAAGACAAGAAGAGGTCTATACTTATGAAACAACTACAACAACAGCAACACAACGACAAAACGGTAAGAATATCATTTTTGTAATACTAACGAGGGATGGGAATTGGCTCGTACTAAACTTATTTAGACTCTGTACTCTTTAAGTAAAGTTTCTTCAATGGTTCTTTGCAAATATTCCTTATAACTGAGTTTACTGTATGCTTCTTCCGAGATTAAAAAGTTACTGGTGTTCCTAATTTTTCGGACTATCTATCTATCTATCTATCTATCTATCTATCTATCTATCTATCTATCTATCTATCTATCTATCTATCTATCTATCTATCTATCTATCTATCTATCTATCTATCTATCTATCTATCACTATAGAGCCTATATTATTGCTGTGATTTTTTTTTAATGATTTTGAACACGTATGAAATTCCCACCCAAAGTTAAGCTTCTTTGAAACTGAAATATGATAGCTGTGTCGCTAAGGTTTCTCCTCAACCTTTTGCAGAATCTTCAAGGTCTCACGGGAACGCCTCTGGTGGCAGGCAGCCCGATTAGACATGACACCACGGTCCAGGGAAATCCTGTAGAAGTTCAAACCTATCAGCCTCCGTGGAAAGCCTTAAGCGAATTTGCCTTACAGAGTGACCTGGACCAGCCTGCTTTCCAACAGCTGGTGAGGACTGCCATCCCCGAACACTTATTATACAAGGCCTAACTAGGCTCTAATGTGCTCCTCCATGACATGTCGACTCTTTTACTTCCATCAAAATGAACAATCATATAATTTATGCACTTTTCTTGAAGAAAAAAAATGGCTACCGTAGGCCTAGCGTTATACATTTGGTAGTTATTTTCAAGTTTCAAGCGAGCACTGTACCGTAATTACCCAGCAAGCAATAGCCGTCATTTCACCGTCTAGGTTAACTCTAGACCCGATACATAGTCCGACTATGAGTAACCCACTTCTAGCCAAAATAACATTGAATTTGGTTATATGTCGTTTATGCCAAAATAACTTGCGAAATGTATGAAATTCCATCGTTTAAGCAAAGTCAACAGTGATTACAAGGTGTTTGGTTTCATGTTCGTGTTCTAGTTGACTAGTCTGTTCTTGGGGTATGGTTAGACGTCTATTACATTTTCACTGACAGCCCAAATTTTGCCTTGTTTTAGCATAGACGTCCGGGCTATGTTTGGACGGCCATGAGACGTCTTTTAAACGCAAAATTGCTTGCTGGGGTTTTTTTTTTACTTAACAGAAAAAAACTTTTACATAGTCCTACATAGCATTTTCATTAACAGGGTTTGTATATTTTTCAATGTCTAAAAGTTGACTACAATTTTGTCCAAACTCCGTATAGCAACAATACAGATGTCGGGCGACATGGACATAACATAGTGTCATACGACAAAAAACGATAAATATATCGGGCGACATCGACATAACAATCTACTGTCATTATTTAGCACTTAATTATACATTTACATATCGCATTTGTTCACAAAAAACGACAAATGACAAAAAAATAAAACGATAGAGCGAGGACTGTTGATTATGTGTTGTAAGGGCGCGAAAAGACGCTCAGAAAATCGCGCGACATTTCCGACAGAAATTCCTTTGAAAAGTTGATCCCACGCTGGTAATTCGCACACTGATTATTATCTTTATCTAGTCTGTTATTAAACACCATGCCAGAGTTGTGTAGGCTAATGCAAATGTCAATTGCAAATCGTAGGTAAAACGTTTAATCAAATCGAACAGGCTACTGATTCCCAACTCTCCCCCTCACCCTTCTATAGGTGTCATTTTCCGAGTCGGGTTCGCTGGGTAACTCGTCTGGTAGTGATGTGACCTCTCTGTCATCGCAGTTACCCGACACCCCCAACAGCATGGTGCCCAGTCCCGTGGAGACGTGAGAGCCCACCGGAGACTCCTGCCCCAGCATGCCCTCACCCGCCCTGCATGAAAACCCATCACCTCACCGCCTCGAACGGAAAAAGGGATTAACCGAGATGGATTTAAACAGTTTGCCAAACGGAGGAGCCTGTCCAAGCGACTTTGGGGTTTCCAGACGTGTTACAAAACTGTTTTTAAAGCATTTGGACCGTATATCCAGGACGTCCAACGGAATATGAACACATTATTTTGGTTTTGATTATGGACCACTGTCAACCTTACGAAAACAACAGTCTTAACAGTGTTTATTCAAGACCATCAATGTGTAGCTTTATCAACAAGTGGTATTTTCCATATGAGACGAAAATCTACTTTTTTGTCTTAGTGCGCATGATCTCTCCGAAGATGTATAAAACTGAGCTGTAAAATATTTTATCTTAACGAATGGATGACAGATTGTATAAACTTCTCGATTTAGGAAAGTAAGTTATTGTTATTTATTGTCAGGACAACGTCCATACCAAAAATTGAGAAATTACCTAAATAAACGACGTTAAATGCTGTTTATGTCTGAGGAAGCCTGCATGCAAAGACTACCATATCATGTTACCTTTACTTTTTTTTTTTTTAATGACAAGATGAAAGGTCTCAATACAAAGGTACTGGCTATTGGACGGGAAATAACTGTCCAAAGATCCAACAGGAGCAATGTGAACTAAATTAAATAGTGAATAAGGTCATTGTGGTGATATCAGAAATGTATTATGAAAATTCATTTTTATTAGATTTTTTGTTATACTTATACACAGACGTGAATCATTGTTTAGATGTATTAATAATAGGTGAAATACCCTTCTATGTTTTTTTTGCATCGTTTTTTGGGAAATAATCCCAGAGATTAAGACGGAATATTTTGAACTGTAATAGGATACTAATTGGCTACAAAAAAACAAAACAAAAAATCGCATTATGCAGAAAATATTGTTTGTTTTGGGGAATACGATATTTAACCAAAGCATGGTTCTTTATGAAAGCTATAAAGACTAGCAGCAAATATAGTTTTGGTATCGTTAAAAAGTGACCGTTCTTCTTAAGTGATAAATACACCAATAAGTCTCTTATCTGCAGGCCAATCGCGTAAAAAGATGCATTGATAGATTGACGCTATAACAACACGATCACAGATCTGTCACTTTCAGCCCTTTACGGAGGCTTTGCATGAATATACATCTATCTATCCATCTATCTAAATATCGTACCGACCGGATACTGAATGAGTAATTGAACCCCTCCCGTAGTAGTGATCAATCTCGTGTTGCTCGTAAAGCTGTGAGTCTAGACGGAGGACAGGGATCGGCGGCCGCTTATCTGCGCTCGGCATCACCTGCAAATGATCCACTGAATGGAAGCACAACAAACCCGAAGCCACCTCTCTCTTAACGGGACTCCCTTTCGGCAAACGCACCCTTGCATGTCCAGGGTTTATTTTCATTCCGAGTCAGGAGATAGCCGCTGGACACCAGAAGATCAGACCAAAATCACCGCGGGCCATTGTGTCAAGATAATCCTGTTTGTCAGATAACCAAAATCTCTGAAGGATAAGCAGGGCTTAATTTTCTTCATTTTCTGCAATTAATTCAGGCATTTAAACATTGTTTTGTTTACAATTATAATCTAGTAGTTGTTCTATATAATACATGTTAAACTGTTGGAGCCTGGGGAATCATAAAAAGGTGTTTTAGTCCATCACTAGCTTCGAGACAATAGCGTTCTGCTAAACAATGTTGACAAATTTCAGTGGATATGTGGATTTAATGTGAGGCCTTTTTCTTCCTGAAAATGGAACGAAATATTGATGACTCATCCTGCACTCTTGATTTTTGTCCAATCAAATGCTGTTTAGAATGACAACGCCCCTCCCCCAATGCCCACAAATGACTAGCAAGTATCAAATCATTCAGATATGTCTACTTCCATATAGGCTATGTTATGCAAAAAAACAAAACAGCATGCCAATGACAGTAAACATTCAATGTCCGCTAAGCGTTATACTAAGAAATAATGAAATGGTTATGTGTGGCTATATAGCTCCTGCAGTGTTAAACATCTAGGTATTTCACTTGACATTGCTAACATGGCGGGTGTAGTATAGGTCTATGTCAGTAGTTTGTATCACTCAATATTAGAGCGTTCTTTAAAAGTGGTGGAGAAATCGGCTACTTTTTCATCGAATTTACACAGAAAGTAGGCTATGGGAATTCAGACGCTGCTCTGAAATGGATTGCCAAAAAGGCCTGATCCACATGTCCCGCTCAAGCTTCCTGTTTAAATAGGAAATACCTAAACACACAAAACCTGCGCGATTTTATAGGGTCTCTAAGAAATAAACTAGGCTATTCATGTCTGAAAATCTTGCATTGAGTTGCTATGTTCTCTATTCAAAATCTAACAGCAAAATCTCACAGCGGTTAGATAAGCAAATATAATATTTACATATAGGTTACTAAATTGCATTAGGTATATGCATTGATCTTTTACATCTATACTATTTAATAGACAGCTTTCCTCTGCACTGAGGTGTTGTGAGGCGCAGGCGCAGTACGCAAGAGCGCGTTCTGTGTGAAAGTGTTGATTTAGTTGACGACAATAAGAACAAACAGTTCATTAAACACAACTAAAGCCTAAACCTAAGTTTATACCCACCTAAAACATATCACTATTAATTTTCTGCCTTTTAAGTAGAGCTGCTTCAGAAAATGCAAATATAACTGCATTTATTAGATCTTGAAAAAATGAATGCAAACTAAGTCACGTAATTAGAGAAAGTTACTAATCTTGGATTAGAATTTTTATTTAGAATTAATGTATTTTACCAGAAGACTGGCTGCTTCTGGTAAAACACACGAAGAAAATACTAGTCTTAGATTATTTTTAATTGCGAAACTTTGCAGATCTGATCCGGATTACCGCCCATTAAATCGAATGAAATTAGGAAATCTTAATTGGATTCAAATAAAACACCTCTTGTTCTGAATGACGACGGGTTGGTGATGGTTGCTTTAGGGTCCGTGTAACGCTTCACAATTCAATTTTCAGACCATATAGTGCAAATGCAAAAAATAAAATATTGAAACAAACGTCCATTTTTTCCTTTTTCTCGGTTACTTCATCAGTGGATTTTTGCCATTTTCTCTCCTTTTTTCAAATTTCCTTTTGCTAAATTATGACTTAAGAAATTATCTTTTGAATGAATTGAAATCTAACCGATTTTATTTTCCTTCTATTTTTTCCCCAATTTACGTGGACTGTGCCATAGCTATAGCGGGGGAGGTCGCGGACTGTTTTACATCGTTTAGGCTATAGCCTGCGTGCACGTTGAGAAGTAACTTATAGTTTAAAAGGCTAACACAGAGGACGCCATAGTTTTTGTTGTTAATAAATATATAATAGGCTAATAATACTGTGCTAAATGTAGAATTCAGGTCTGGCCATCGGGAGCAGCGGGCAAAACGGTGGCCTGGCTACTTATTTGCCCGCTGGTTTGTATTTATCTATACTTATTTGTTATTAGTGTGCACGTACACACACACACACACACACACACACTCACACACACTCACGTGCACACACACACACACACACACACACATACCTACTTTATTATATTGATGCATGCCTCGATGTACCCGAATGATTTAAGAACTCGCCATTTGATAATTAACTGATACAAATTATGAATCCGCTACTCTTGACTTGCAGCATATCATTATATAGCCTACATATTTAGGCATATCAAAGCCTATCATTCTCGGCTAACGGCTTGTAATGAACCGAGTTAATGACTGCTAAATTTAAGGGCAAGAGAAGATGTGAGAAGCAGTAGGCTATATTCAATGAAAAGTTCAATGTTGCCGTGGAAACGAGAATGATGATCACTAAGTGAAAACATTGGCAAAGGAGTTTATTTAGGCCCAAATATTTTGAATGTTTGGCATGTAGGCTAGGCTAAGATGTGGATAAAAGCTAACTAAAATTTGCTGAACTTTATAACTTTAACAAAATTATAAAGAAAGAAAAAGTGAAAAGACAGTCACAGGCATAGGCTACCAATTCAGATAGATTTTAAACATTTTGCCTTATGTAAATATTACGGTGACGCATTGCTGCCACATACATATAATTTTTTTCACTCAATTATGTCATAATAACGAGATCTTATGAAAAAGAGACTACTGTCTCAATGTGACTACCCTGGTAAAACAAAGGATAAATAAATAAAAAAAATCTTATGTCGTTAAAACAACATCTTTTCTCGTAATAACGTGATCGTATGTCGTAAAAACAACATAATTTTCTCGTAATAACGAGATCTTATGTCGTTAAAACGACATGTTTTTTCTCCTAATAAGGTGTTGTATAGTGATGTGTGTATATATGTCTGTATCCACATTAGAGAATGTATTTAGCCCATGCCTTTGTCACACTTGTTTGAAAGCAGAAAAATATCTCATCCGCTGCCTGTATCAGTGGCAGTGCCCATAGCACGAAATTGTTGTAATTTATTGATTGAAGCCTGCAGTTCATAACAGCCATGGGTAGCAGGTGCCATGGATCACTAATGAAAAGCGTGTAACTTTAACCTAGTAATGATGGACCCCGGTGCAGCCACAAATATCATAACTGTCTATAATAGGCCTACTGTAATTAAGACATATATTCAAAAAAATTATTAAAAACAGAAAGACGCTATTTCAGCCTAAGGCTACTCAAAGGCCGCGGAAACATGGCCAGTGGGTTCGTTACGCATGTCAATCCATTCCCGGCGTTCTTGGTTTGCTTCTTATGTATTAAATATACAGGCAATTAGATGAACCTTGATTAAAATTAAAATACAATTTATTGAAAACGAAATTCACTTCAAAGAAATGATTTCTGCAAAACAACACTCAACAAAAATCATGTCTGACCCCACTCCATGTTTCCAGACATATTGCGCGTCTTATAGCCTATCTTACTCATGCCGACGAAAGCGCCCGCGAATTCTTTAATATTTTTCATTTTTGCAGTTTTTTTTACCACTTCGTTATTTTGGCTCAGAATTTCGTTTGTTGGAAATATGAACTGAATTTAGAAATTACATTTGAAATTAAAACTTTGCGTTAATAAACAAAATACATTTTTGAAGCTTTTGGAGTGGAGGCTAAATGCAAAACGTAGCCTATTTAGATTCATAGTTAGGCTAATGTTTTACTATTTATTTGTATGATACAGCTGCAAATAAGTATTTGAACACCTGTCTATCAGCTAGAATTCTGACCCTCAAAGACCTGTTAGTCTGCCTTTAAAATCCACCTCCACTCCATTTATTATTCTAAATTAGATGCACCTGTTTGAGGTGGTTAGCTGCATAAAGACACCTGTCCACCCCATACAATCAGTAAGAATCCAACTACTAACATGGCCAAAACCAAAGAGCTGTCCAAAGACACTAGAGACAAAACTGTACACCTCCACAAGGCTGGAAAGGGCTACGGGGAAATTGCCAAGCAGCTTGGTGAAAAAAGGTCCACTGTTGGAGCAATCATTAGAAAATGGAAGAAGCTAAACATGACTGTCAATCTCCCTCGGACTGGGGCTCCATGCAAGATCTTACCTCGTGGGGTCTCAATGATCCTAAGAAAGGTGAGAAATCAGCCCAGAACTACACAGGAGGAGCTGGTCAATGACCTGAAAAGAGCTGGGACCACCGTTTCCAAGGTTACTGTTGGTAATACACTAATGAAATCATGCATGGCACGGAAGGTTCCCCTGCTTAAACCAGCACATGTCCAGGCCCGTCTTAAGTTTGCCAATGACTCTGGATGATCCAGAGGAGTCATGGGAGAAATTCATGTGGTCAGATGAGACCAAAATATAACTTTTTGGTCATAATTCCACTAAACGTGTTTGGAGGAAGAAGAATGATGAGTACCATCCCAAGAACACCATCCCTACTGTGAAGCATGGGGGTGGTGGCATCATGCTTTAGGGGTGTTTTTCTGCACATGGGACAGGGCGACTGCACTGTATTAAGGAGAGGATGACCGGGGCCATGTATTTTGGGGAACAACCTCCTTCCCTCAGTTAGAGCATGATGGGTCGAGGCTGGGTCTTTCAACATTACAATGACCCGAAGCACACAGCCAGGAGAACCAAGGAGTGGCTCTGTAAGAAGCATATCAAGGTTCTGGCGTGGCCTAGCCAGTCTCCAGACCTAAACCCAATAGAGCAGGGGTGCCCAAACTTTTTCCTATGAAGGGCCATAAATCAAACTTGATTGAGAGCCGTGGGCCAAAAGTAAATTTTGCATCTTAAATCAAACTGTATTACATTAAAGTTGCTATGGGTTTATTTTTGTCCTAATATTTAAAATAAATATAAAACAACTTTAATCTGATTAACTAATGCAGTTTTATTTGTAAAGTTTAGCATTTTAATGAACAATTAAATGGGCAACAATCCCCAAGTGTTCAATGTACAATAAAGTTCAATGCCAAATACACAAGCAATAATAAACCATG
Organism: Romanogobio albipinnatus; assembly: GCA_023566225.1. NCBI lineage: Eukaryota > Metazoa > Chordata > Actinopteri > Cypriniformes > Gobionidae > Romanogobio > Romanogobio albipinnatus. The sequence continues at coordinate 15,356,607 of CM042262.1, read as the reverse complement.
TGGTTGCAATGTCAGTGACCTAATGAGAGATATGAAGCTGGTCCTTATTTTTCAGAAGTTTTTCAAGATTGGGCGTTTATTGACGTCATGTGTCGCAAAGCACGCGGTGCTGCACCTTGAATTGCACATTTACAATATTTTTTTATTAATTTACATTTCATTTAAACATTTAATTTCAGTTTATTCTGTTGTAGTTCAACAATAAAACAAACAAAATTATGTCAAATTAGAAATGACAATCTGTGTCGAAGGTATCACCCCCCCCTCTCTCTCTCTCTCTCTCTCTCTCTCTCTCTTCCCCCTCGGACGGTACGGTGGGCCAAATCAAAGGTTACCACGGGCCAACTTTGGCCCGCGGGCCCTAGTTTGGGCATCTCTGCAATAGAGAATCTTTGGAGGGAGCTCAAACTCTGTGTTTCTCAGCGACAGGCCAGAAACCTGACTGATCTAGAGAAGATCTGTGTGGAGGAGTGGGCCAAAATCCCTTCTGCAGTGTGTGCAAACCTGGTGAAAAACTACAGGAAACATTTGACCACTGTAATTGCAAACAAAGGCTACTGTACCAAATATTAACATTGATTTTCTCAGGTGTTCAAAAACTTATTTGCAGCTGTATCATACAAATAAATAGTAAAAAAATCATACATTGTGATTTCTGGATTTTTTTTTTAGATTATGTCTCTCGCAGTGGACATGCACCTATGATGACAATTTCAGACCCCTCCATGATTTCTAAGTGGGAGAACTTGCAAAATAGCAGGGTGTTCAAATACTTATTTACAATCATACATATACACACACACACACACACACACACACACACACACACACACACACACACACAC